>JAUMHH010201245.1:0-13365 GCA_032359455.1 Chlamys rubida | reverse complement strand
CACAAACCAATGACGTAACAATCAATACCTGCTCACAAGAGAAGATAACTCTGCAATACGCAAAGACGGAATATAGGGTTTAACGTCCTAGCAACAGTCAAAATGAAATGTATGCGTGCATGTGTGTATGTGTGTATGTGTGTATGCGTGTATGCGTGCATGTGTGTATGTGTGTATGTGTGCTCGAAGTAGATTATTTCCTTGCCCACTACAATTATATTCAATAGGAAATTAAGGGAAGGTTACTGAAGGTACGAAAAACTAAAGTGCAGTGGGACAGGGATCCTTAAAATGAAGTTTGTGTTTTGTTAACGGTTGTGCGTTATTGTAACTGCTAAGGTCAAATGGAGAAGGTTTTTTATGATGACGGGGTCACTCAAGGGTAACCTTAACATGTCGTTTCACTGAACTGTCATACCGTAAAAGTAGAAATTTTCGCGGTGTGGAAACGTTCGCTTTTTTTTCTCGTTGAGTAAATTTTTGTATAAAGATTATAGATAACTACAATACATAGATATTAGAACTAATGCCAGCGCGATAAATCTCACCGCGATCAGTGTAAATGGTAAAAACGCGAACATTTAAAAACGCGAACATTTCAACTTTTACCGCAACCTGGTAGCAAGACACCAAAAACTAGTCACGTGGCTCTGGCTACCAATTAAACCAAAATGATACTCGGGTATAGTATATAACCTTCTCAATATGTGGGCTATACAGCTGTCCTTTGAGTTTGACCATTGGAACATGACCTTCCCATAATTAATGGAACAAAATAAAAAATAAATTAAATTGGTCTTACTCAGTTAATTAAGCTACGTAAATTATTGTTTATTTATTATGTGTATGCATAGGTGGTTTGTTAATACAGGTTCAGTTCACAAACAATGAAATCACTAAATTGGAGGGCATTACACGTGGTCTCTAAACTCATTCGCCCCTGAAATTTCATAATGAACTATTTTAATCTTTGAATTGGAAGAGTTCATTTGTGTCTTCAGTGGTGAATGAGTCAACATAAGTAATAAGTAGTCTATTAATAGAGATGGTCTCACTAGCAGGTTTGATTGTATTTCGAAACATTGGCATAAGTCCTGATGCCTCTTTCTTTCAATAAAACAAAATAGTCGTTTCGAAGCCTGTAACCGCCACAACCATCAACTTATATTAATGCATACAAAATTACAGTTATAATGTATCAGGTACCATAAGGCCTTAAGTAATCAACCTGTCAGAAACCTTCATTATTACGTATCAAATGAAGCATCGCTCTTATAACGAGCACCACTACAGTGTACGATTATGCTTGTCACCTCTTTACTGAACGCGCCAGGGCTGTACAAGTATGGTATTAAATACGTCTCGTGACATCCTGAACTCGTGCCCAGTTCTTTCAAATCTACACCATGTACTCCAGATGTTTTATTTTATTATGGCGAATCAATAACCACAATATGTGAAAGAAAAGGTAATTTGTTGGTGGATTGGATTGCAATTTGGTTATTTTGTTTGTTGATTCAGTGTTTTGTGTCTTCGTAACAAGGAAAGTCACTTTGTCCAAAAATAACTGGGTCACTCAAGGACCAGCATAAAATGTTATCACACTGAAATGTACTTGTTAGTGAAGCGGACGTAAAACCACTCAAATAAACAAACAAACAACAAACAAACGTACGTCTACGTGTAAGGTCATATGCTGAACGTTCTCACTAAAGGGTAAACAAATGTCATTTTGCTGAAACATAATTACGTGTTAAAACATTTTTTTTAATTTTAGTACGACAACCTACCCATTTACATTATTCTGAAACCAGGTCTACCAGAAGTCTGAAGGAAGCACCATCCGTACAGAAGAGGTAAATTGGAGAGAAGAAAATATAGAAAGGGTCAAATAAGGGAGAAAAGGGGAAAAAGATCCATTATTGAATTTTAATTATTTCAAAAACAAACTTAACTCTTCAATAAGATAAATACTCAGTCATAGCTTGACAAAGCCGCCAGTCGGTCTTGAAACGTTGCGACACGTTTAATACGTACATTGTTTGTGTATAAAGTAAAACTTTGATATAACAAACTTAACTGTCATCTCAACCGTTCACATCTTCATGAAAACGGTAAATCAGTTGAGTTCGACACCAACGAAAGTAAATAGTTTGGTAAGCCATTGTGTGTAAATCGTAACAGGACAGAGTCACTATACACTTGACTAAGATAAGCGACCACGAGGCCGAAACAAACGCAGCAGGGATCCAGACAATCCTGATTTAGATACAGCTCTATCATTTGTATTATTTAAAGGTTTTAACGATTGCAATGGACGCATCGAATCAAGAGTTTTGTGTCCACTAGGCAAAGGGCACATTGAAGAGAAAATATCCGATTAGTAAGCGAATTCCATGTAAGTTGACCCATACAGTGGATAGAAAAGGTCAGAGTCCATATTCATGAAACCGTTCTCATGCTCAATCGTTGTTTCTTTGCTCAACTAACTTTCTTGCAATTCACTTAAATCATGTGACAGGGCCAAAAGGTCAAATGTAAACATTGGGAATGCTATTCGGCTTTTTAGTCTCTCAAACATTCTTATAAATTATTGAGAAAATGTGGATTTTATTCATCCATTATCACCGGCACACGGAATTAAGTATACGCACAGGTCCACGGTCCAGGCCCCGTATTTATGAAACCGTATTCATACTCATTCGCAGATTCTGTGCTCAAGCCGACTTTCTTGTTACTGGCTTAAATCATGTACCATGGTAAAGAGTCAAGTGTAAACATTATTCATCGTTAAGTCTTTGCAACATTCTTCAGAAATTATAAACAAAAAGTGAAGTTTTATTAATTGATCACGAATTGATAACGTGAATAAAACATTCACTTGAGCACAGAATCTGAATTTGAGCATGAGAACGGTTTCATGAATACGGGTCCAGTTCTTTTATAATGTCTCCAAACCTCCAGAGTTACAGCTAGTTTTAAAATACATCTGGTCACAATATGTTGAGAACGGAATATCCAGCTGTGCTATACACTACAGGAACGAACGAGTTTGTACATGTTAGAGCGACCAATGGAACTGCTAGAGGTTGTAATTGTTTTAATGAGTGAAGAAGAATTGTTTCACTTTTTACGTTGTCCTCAATAACACAGAAAAAAACCGCACAGATATTGTCGAAAGCTCATCTGTATTCGCATCATTCGATCACCCAGTGGGTTACAGAATAATATGTCGCTATAGGCCTACATATAATGAGAAATAGACCTCGGAGCTACAGTTCCTCGCCTCTTGTGAATTTTTTGATTGAAGACGCAACTTCAAACTCTCATTATTTTATAAGTTTTCAATCAAGTGTGCGATGTTTAAGTCGGTAGATTTGTGTACGTCGTCAACGATTTGAAAATAGAAAAAACGAATGTTATTGAACAGCATTAAGTAGACCGAGTGCATGGTATCAACTTGGATAAAAGTATTTGAGGTGGTGTTTTGACATTATCGAATACTTGAGGGTAAATATGTACATGGATGCTTTGGTAAATTCTTGCCAACCCAACCATGCGTGCTAAATTACAACATTTGTTCAGGCAGTGAGATAATGACGTTGTCAAGATATCAATCTGGTGAATGTCGTTAAAACAGGATACACAGAAACCTAACTCTTCGACAGCACGTGTCGATAAAATAAAGGCAACGACAGCACGTGTCGATAAAATAAAGGCAACGACAGCACGTGTCGATAAAATAAAGGCAACGTATTCGTTTCTTATCTGTGTCAGGAGAGGAAGTTAAAAGAGGAAAAAAAGCCAGAAAAAAGGATATAAAGATTCTCAGCTATGGGCATCCACACGACAAGTGACGGATGTAGCGGTTCTAAGAAATACTTGTTTACCATAAATTAATGTCTTAGAACTTTTACATGGAGGTACACGTATAATGAAATTTTAACGGTGAATCGTACAATGTAGTCTTACGTAGGAGATTCATAGATATATACATATTATGACAAAGTTTTACCGGCTTAGCAGGTCACAAGAGATGAGATATAATGGCTTTAAATTATAGACAGAAGTTATAAAGATTATTAAATGTATATTGTACTCAACGGAACAATTAAACAACCTCTTCCCTTGCAGTTTTCAAACCGATTTAGGTGCAATTTCAATGCCACGTTTAATTGATAACGTCACAAAATCGAAGCAAGAATTAATATTTTCCCAAAAATCTGTCATACAAGTGAATATATTTGATATTCAACAGGAAAACAATTCCATATCTAATCAATTAATTTCCCGAAGAATAGGTTTGGAACACAATACATGTATGTACGAATCACAGACATAATGGTACACTTTCGCAGGCCTCGTACATGTATTGTTAGCAAAGATACCCCTATGTTGCTTTTTAAGCAGCGTACTTCGGAAATCTTGTTTAGGTTGTTTTACCGTAACTTGAAGTGCAAAATACAGAGGCCGGCCTTCTGATCGAGCGTATACAAAACTATGTCACAAAATGGCTGGAGTTTTTACCTCAGTGTTTCTTTCCCTATGATTCGGACTTTGAACCAATTTCGAAGCGAAGCCCACAGAGAGAAGAAAAACTACAACAGGCATTCTAGTCAACATCAAAATAAAAAAATATGGCCTCAAGTAGCAGATATCGTCAGTCCAAATAAACAGGAATTGTTGTCGTTACTTAAGGACGGATCCATTAAATACGAAACAGGAAGTTTTGTCGTTACTTAAGGACGGATCCATTAAATACGAAACAGGAAGTTTTCGGCGCGGTAGATAGCTTCCTAAGCTTTTATGAGGACACAGGACGCCCCTGGGAATTCTAAAAGTTCGAGGAAGACATTTTTTTATACAAGTGGCTAGGCGAATGCTTCACCAGGGAAGGGAGAACAGCACATGTGTGAAATGTCCGTCGTTAAACACACTGAAATAACGCTTCCATAGCACATACAGAAGGCACCCGAATGTATAATCAGCAACTGCGATAATTTCAGCTGTAGTGTGAATTTGTATGGTTCGGTTGAAATTGATTGGAAACGAAAAAAATTGACAAGTAGTGTACGACCATCATTAAGTTATCAGTGATATTGTCAACTGTTATTTTATTTTATAAAATTAATATGAAAATCACTTTAGTTTATTTAGTTAATTTATATCATATGTCCTTCCACCGCTGTTTGCTTGGTGTAATAGGGCTATAAATCCCCAATATTGGTGTGATACGGGGTTGTCTCCCCTAGACAGGTAATATCATCATCGGGCGTTATTTTCGGGAGATATTACCTGTCTCGGGGAGACAAATCTTCATGTCACACCCATATAGGGCCATTAATTGTATATTTAACTTGTTGCATAAAAATGAGAAAAAAAGGAATTTAATCTAGTAAAATAATTTGGATAAGCAAACTTATGTACCTGTATATATACTTCTAGTTTGCTAACCCTAGTGTATAAGCAATATATTATTAGTCATTATTCAACATTAATTAGTTGGTTACACAGTCTTTATATAGATATAAACTGCCAGCAGGTGATGTTAACGTTAGTGTTTTTTTAAAGGATCTCCATTCAGCTGTAAACAAAGATTTACTAAGTCCACCAACGGTTTGCAAAAAATCATAACTTCTCCACTCGTTTATATATGTGTCACATGAAATGAAAACCTATTAGCAATCCTACATGTATGAAAGGAAAACGGGACACAGGGAGCCTTGTCATAGCGCATCCTTTAGAAAGGACACCAGCTGTTCCGTGATCTCTTTGATACCTTGTACGTAAATCTTAATAAATGTTTGAATCACCAAGCCGACACAGATGTGTAATAAATCACACCCTACGCAGATTTCTGACACACAAGATTGAATGTTCTCCCTTGTAAAAACTAGCCTGCACATGTACAGGTCGCATTGTCGTCAGTGACACTCAGCCATGCGTGTCAACGTAATTGAAATCCGTGCGCAGTCATGTGCATCCTCTGCTCCATTACCTTTCATATAAATGTTTTATCGGCCATTTTGTTCAGATATAGCTGACATGCGATGGCGATGCTTATCTGTTTTGTTATGTTCCTTTTGACCACTGGTCAGTCATTATAGCCATTGGTCCGATACTTCATCCACCCCGTCATTACCCGACATAAAACACCTTAATAGCCTACCCTACCTTGATGTGTCAGAGAACAACAATCTCTAACATCAAAACCCACATTAAACCATTACCGGTATATTACTACCTAGTAGTAAATGGGGAACAATCATTTGTGTACCTCTAGTGTAAAAAACATGTATACAGTGGGCAAGTTGCGCCGGCTTGTTTGTACGTTTTCACGCTTGCTGACTCGTGTTTCAAAACGCCACATTGTTTGTTCAATACTGGCCTGTTTCGTTGGTTGTTTGTTTGTAGTTTAACGTCAAAATCCATATTTCATTCTCATGTCGGCGCGTTTCGAATGAAACAAATTGCGAACAATGGAGTAGAGAAATGAAAGAAAAAAAACAACACTACAATGTAACGTGTTGATAGAACAACGTCAATTCTCATCTTTTCAATGTCCCTTAATCATTGAATAAAGAAATAAAAATGATTTTACATCAAACGCTGCGTATGGTCATGCAATGTCATACATGAGAATAATTAGTGATATGCATTTTTAAGAACGAAATGATAAATGAAACGACACCAAATAGCAGAGATACAATGAGTTGTTCTTGAAATATAAAAATATGTTTTTTCATTTTTCACGATTTTTCAATCAGTATAAATCAAAATCGTATCAATATGAAACTGACTAAGAGATGCAACAGTGTTCGGTAATGATGTTTTATTTCCGGAACTTCACTCCTGGGTCTTCCAAGCCTACAAAGGACAGCCCTCCCACCTCACCCCCGGCTCCTCTAAGCCTTCACAGGACGATATCCTTTACAAATCCCAACAAAACAAGGCTTTGTGAATAAGGTAATGTATAGGGCTTTCATTAATGGACCAGATTTCGTGTCTTAATAATGTGTTAAACACAAAGCCATTTGTAGCGACTGGTGTTATTAGCTGTGATCATGGCAAGATACATGTAATTTTATCCCATGCTTGTACAGTGTTCAATATCGCCATATCCATCAACACACACATTTAGATGGGTATTGGTGCTTCGGTGTTGCCTTTATTCCGAGGACAGGACTGTAGAAGTTCCATTTGCCGTGATATAAACGAGACTTCAGGTGGTGATATTTTCGTTTGTTCCCTACTATAATACGCGTGACACATACATTCTGGAAGTGTCAGTTATTTGAAATTAAGTACCACGTCGTCAACACAGGAGAACAAAATCTGAACTCGAAGACGATCGCAAGAGAACAGGAGGAAATGGGAAGTCATTAAAACAAAAGAAAGACATTATGAGCCCCCGTGTCTTCCGCAAATCCAGGAAATATATAGATCTCAAAGCAGCAACACGAAATAAATGTCAGCTGAAAACACTCCTAATCCGTTCACATATCGTTTTTATCTCTGCACTTGTTTCTTAAAATCTGTACTTTCAAAATCATAAACAAAAATAATAAAAATAATACCGAAGAGTTGATAAGCATCGTTATTCAAACTCACAATCGGTAAAACAAGGGCGATATTAACAAAGGAATGATGTATATGGAGGCCCTTAAAAAAGTACAAAGAGAATAAGACCAGGTGTTCCGGAAGGGTAAACGTCCTCTATTTCATCAACGATATCCGCCATGCAAATCAAAACCACATCCAAGTAATGTCACGTCCCCATAGGAAGAACCTGGGAAGTGACAATAAAGGCGACTTCTGTTCATCAACGCCATTCGCCATGTAAATCTAGGTAAACTCCATCTATGTCACGTAATGTCACGTCCTCAAAGCGAGAATTGGCGTAGTTACCTGAAACACCACCAACGCGTAGGTCTGCGTAATTCTCCGTACATTTTCATCCGTCTCTACTTATTCGTTCATCACTGTTCATGTCCGAACATTTCATATATCACCTGTCCCATTGTGACTTGTAAAGGTGTAATGCTACCGTGTCAAGGTCATGACATTTCAAGGAGATGTCACTTAAAAGTGAGTTGCCCCTTCATCTGTTGAAGCCTTCATCCTGTGACCTTAGTTGTTCGAAGACGCGAAACCAAGAATAAACACGCAAATACCGCTTTGTATCTAATATATCTAGTATTCATAGCTCATACGCGCATATTGGTACATTTCCCTATTTTTCTGCTTTATATGTACATCTGCAAACGATACTGTCATCATAAATTATCAGCGATGATCAAAGCAAACAATATATATATATGGTCATTTCATGAGCTGGACAAAAGGAATCGACAACCAACATAGCTCGAATTGCTGTTATACTGTTTACCGGACCATTTTTGCTGCAGTTTTATTTCGCCTTTTTCGCCCTCTGGAATGGGGTTAATTTATCATTACAGCGACATAAAAACGTAGTTTATTAAGTAATTACATGTGAAAGGCCAATTCGAAACTCACAGGCAAAGGGCGAAATTTTGATTGGGTGAAAATTTCCCGGTATTCAATAATTGCTTATCATTTGGTTAACTTAACTGTTGGTTAAATACTTCCAAAGATGTCATCAGAATATTGACGACCTCTTTTGTGATTCATAATGACATTTCCATAATTATGTTTTCTTCTTAAAAAGGTAAAACAAATACTAATTAGAAATATTCTTAATTACCTGTAACTAAAACAAAGCAAGATTATTTCATGTGAACTTTTACGTTCATCTCAGTTTTGTCACAGTAGACAAAAAATACCCGTAATTTTTCATTTAAAAAAAAACAAACAAACACACCAATGCTTGCCTTCATCTAAGAAGTCCAATTTTGGTATTCACACCCTTTCTTATTCCCCTACAGAATCCCATTTTCTGATTAGTTTCCATAAACGACGTGCAGTATCAAATATATATATTTCTTGACGAATACTGATCCAGACAGAGAAGTGTGTCATAAATTATTGTCAGCTATCTCATTTCGAGTTGATAATGTCAGCCGTCACTTGGGCAGACTTGCATCTATCACAGACGTCAGACGCTGTACATTTGCTAACGGATGGCCGAAGCTGCTTCATCGCACCTGAGGACTCAAGGACGGAGGGACGATTATAACTAAGTCTACAGTAAGTGATATTGGTGTAAATGCTGTCTAGGAAGGTGAACATCATCACATCCTGACATCATGTATCATTAGTCACCTCGGGTCACATTGATCATTTCAGTCCCACGGATGTGAGGGAAGACGTGTTTATGGAATTCGCGTAATAAGTGCCAGTCATCATAGCAGCACTAACTGCTATCACCCTTTTCATCCGTTTGAGATAATGAATTGTAAGCTAGTCATCCCATGTATTATTTTGAATCTGGACACGCACCGTCATATCGAAAATTGTTTTGCAATAATTAGCAATATAACATTAAATATACAACATATTCGTTTGATTGCCCGTAAATCAAGGTAAAACAAAAGTTTTTATTTCAAAATACCCAGACATAATTTTGCCATTTTGTTCTTTAAATCCATTGAATCTTCGCTTTGATGTAAATATCAGAAGACTATTCGTACAAAGTTGAATTTAGTCAGTAGCGTTAATTCAATTAATTGTTTGCCGCCTTTTTAACAATTCACGGATTCATTTTGTCAGCGCAAGAATAAATGCTCTCGCGAAAATAACACTTTAAAAAACGTGGAATTGTGAATCTGCGCATGCGTTACGACCTGGACGTACTTGTCACACTTTCAAGCCAACAAAGATAAGACAGGTTTGAGTTACATCAATTAGCAGCGACGGCACCGGTAACTAGTGCCTAGAATGGACATTTGCCATTATCATAAACCTCCCTTAGCATTTAACGTTGGTCAATAAGAGAATCCCCATAGGAATACATTTTAGACAATGCAATCTCGTGGGGTTTACGATACGCTTACAACGACCTGACTACAGTTGTTTTCTACACAAAGCTAGACGCACAATTTGAAATAGGCCGGCCAGACGACTGGCTGCATCGACGATAGACGACGTGTACTATTGCCGAAAACTTTGACTGACAACTGTGCAGGCAAGTACCGTTACCGTCATACAGGCTAGGTACGGGACACCATTACATGTCTGCCTCGTCAAATCGATTCTTAAGCAGACCCCAATTTAGTTTTATTCAAACGGTTTTTGTTTGTTATGTATTTGGCTTTGTTATTGAATTAAATAAATTCTGTTTGGAATTACTGTAGACAAAGATTTTCTCTGCCTTGACCTTCAGTTACACTGAGGAGTGTTAAATTGACAAAAGTGCAGTAATTGTTTACTTTGATTGTTTTTCCGCAACAACTTCCTAAATAATATTTTCCTTTTCTTCGTTTATTATAGTAATGATTCTATGTATTCAACATTTACACCTCATGAAATTACTACTTGTATTTGATACGGGAGATCGATAATCATTCTCCACTTTAGGAGTGAGACAGAAAAATCTAAACTCTCGGGGTAAGATTCTTAAAAGTATGTCTTTCGGCAAAGCATCGGGCTTGACATTGAAGAATCTTTCCCTTTTGGTTGAGATTTGTTTGTCTTATCCCCAAAGGTATGGAAAGATTATACTAATCCAATCGACGTTAGACGTTCTTACAAAAATGAACGTAACACAGCTGATTGTACCTTTAAACTTTGATAAAAGATACAGAAAGCTAAAAATGAATTACACTGCATCGCACAGCTAGGACTCATCGGTGATGTTTGGGGCCGAAAAATTGGAAATCGAAAATGGTCCAAACGACATTCGAATCAGAAGTGGGGGATACACAGAAACCCTTCATTTATGAATTTCAAAATTTAGAAGAGTACTGGTTAAATTCAAATTAATTAGAAAAGTGTGTATATTATGAACCGTTACTATAACTATTCTGTCCCTGCAGGTAGGGCGTAATAATTGTATCTGCTGCCCCCATTGCATGACCGTAAGAGGAGACTAAATTTGGGATCCTTTTTTTTCTCATCATTCTAAACAACTTTCTTCTTTCTAATGTCTCTCTTGACAATGCCTCACTTTTGGCCTTTAGTTGAGAGATCGCCTCTGTGAGGAAAGCTTTGGGTTCTGTCCCCTGGCCGAGACATACAAGAGTCTGTAAAAATGGTAGTTTCTACGCCTGCTTAACGCTCAGCACTTTAGAAGTGGGACGACTGGTTCGCCCGTTGTCAGTATAATGTGACCGGGTGGGGCGTCCTTCTGGGTGTCTTTGGCAGTATGTTTTAGTGAGGTAGCACTATAAAGTCGGCATCAGTTCCGCGCTATCACAAGGAGACAAACACGAACATATCGCAGCCTCCCAAAACACACACGCATGCATCTTGCACACAGGGGAGGCCGTCCTTAAGTGACCATAGCTGTTGATAGGACGTTAAACAATACTAAACCAAACCATTCAAGCTGGAGAAGGTTACACGGAGACCAGCCCCTGAGCCCGGTATGCCGTGGGCGATTTCAACAGATACAGCAGCGTCACTGCCATGTTGGAGAGACTTGGGTGGTTCACCTTATATGAGCGCATGCTCCAAGCCCAACATATGATACTGTACAAGATCATCCACGGCGTAGTCAACATCAACCCGACATGTACCTTCACCCAGACAGACCAGTGATTCTTCCCGTCAGCAACTAGAACCTGGAACCGACTACCATCCTCGGTTGTACCACCAAGCCATCCGCCAGATCCAACTTTCCATCATCTAGACGCGCCGACTCTGTTTTTATCCCTTGATATGGGCAAACAGTGCGAAAATATTATACGAAGAATGAAGGACTTTGATGGAAAGAAGAATAAAGCCAAATTTTGTATACTGTTGTTTTAATAGTACATTGCAACATTGTAACATTCTTACAACAATATGTTCTTCATGTTGTCTGCCTGCACGACAATAGTTCGCACAATGCTTCTATCAAATATATCCCTTTCTACCCTATGTAACTTTAATAACCTCTACCATAACTTGATCTGGGCGAGTCCATTATGGTCTACAATGTTTAAAGGGTTCAAATCCGTATGCTGTCTCTTGCCGATAGCTACAGCTCAATTTCTGTTCTGTTTTGTTTTTTGTAGCTCACGTGCACGTGATTACTCTCGTGAGCTACATCATATCAGTCTACGTCTGTTGTCGTGCTCTAACAATTTACATTTTTGACTTCTTCTTCAGAACCGCTGAAATGATTGACTTTAAACTTGGTACAAATGCTTCTTCTGATGTCCCGATCAAGTGTTCCTTCTTTTCGTGCTGATCCGAAAATCAAATTTGGCCAGACGGGCTTCTGATTGGAGGAGATATTTTCGATTTCTTCTCAAGAATTGCTGAAGCGAGTGACTTCAACTTGGTACAAATGTTCCTCATGAGGTACCCAACAAGTGTTCCAACTTTTCTTACAGATCTGAAAATAAACGAAGGTGACCGCCTTTGCGTCTGGTTGGTAATTTTTACTTCCCAAGAACGGCTGAAAGCGATTGACTTCCAACGTGGTACAAAAGTCCTATGTTTTTTTGTGCTGATCCGAATTCCAAGATGGCCGCCCTACCGTCTTATTGGCCGAGACACTTTTTAATTCTTCTCAAGAATGGCTGCACTAATAGACTCGTTATTATTTTATTTTATTATATTAAGATTTACAGCCAGAACACTGTTGTTGATTATGGGTTTTTTTTAGTTTAAATTTATGATTTGTTTTCACAAAATTATCGCAAGGTATGGCTTTCTTTTCAGAAATGATTAATCAAAGCTAGTCATGCCGGAATTTATACTAGTTATAGTTTTTAGCAGTGGTACGAGGATCCTTAAAGTAAATAGTCTGATATAATGTGCTGAATTAACCCTGTCACTCCTATACAAATTAAGTAGACTCTCCCATGCATTGATCACTATGAGTCCATTCTGGTCTACAGTGGTGAAAGAGCTAGGCAGTGTAATGATTTAATTAGAGGATGAAATGATGAAAAAACTGGTAAGTATGTATGTTATTTATTTTTAACATGCAGACAGAATTCAAAGCATTTTATTAACATAAACAATGTTCATTTAATTTGTTCATCTTGTAGACAAATATCAGATACAGTTACTGTAGAATCTCATTAAGTGTCTTGTGAAAATTTACAAATTTCATTAGATTTCTGAAACAATCATTGTCTTTGTAGTAATTAAATTGCAGGAAATTAATCATTTCAAATGACTGTTTCTTTAATTTTGAATACTTCCCTGGTACTACTATGTAAACATTTATTTAGGTTTTCAATTACGGCTGCCATGGTAACCAGTTAATATTTGCATAAATTAATGAAATTT
>JAUMHH010201234.1:0-13368 GCA_032359455.1 Chlamys rubida | reverse complement strand
ACACTCTGTCTTCAGTTCTTTCACTTTCATCTGACATCTATTTAATTCTGTTCTCACGATTACCATTTCTAATTACATAACACACTGTCCTCAAATCTTCCTATTTCACACTGTCATATATATATACATGTTATGATGTATATATACATGTTTTCTTTGCATGCTCATTATATAAACCCACCAAATAAAAACATGGGTCAGTGTAATTGGGACTTCTAAAATTTGTCACATGAGTGTGTTTATGTCACTATTTTTATTTGTCAATGTGACAACTGACAGTTTCCTTAACAGGCACTGAGTGTGAATATTACGATATTATACATTATTATTTCACAGAATTTGTTTGCTGCAGATTTCAGGTTTAGTGGTCATGGTCCAATTTTGCTATTACTTTCCTATGTTGTATGATTTGCAGAAACATTGTTTCCACCACAAATTGTGAAAATTTAAGCCCCACAAATAAAATTTCTTCAAGTATTTCTTTGATGATATGCACACCATCACAGTTATTTGAAAAAAATCATTTTAAGTTGATGAGGGAAATTTTAATATATATCATTTATACCAGCATGTCAACTCCTGGAAAAATTGTTCATTGTCTCTCTCACAACCAGGTATTTTGGTACTGAAATTTCATTCCAATTTATACCGGCATATTAACTCATTCACCCCTACATATTTAAACTGGACTTGCCGAGTCTTTGATTTGGTAAGGTTCAAATGTGATTTTAGTGGTGAATGGGTTAAGGAAGAAAACAGTTCTATGACGACCAGGTATTTTGCTACTGAAATTTCATTTCAATTTATACCGTCATGTTAACTCATTCACCCCTAAAGACACATTTGAGCTCTTCCAATTCAAAGGCTGGAATAGTTTATTATGAAATTTCAGGGATGAATGAGTAAAGGAACAACAACAGTTGAGTGCCTCTATGACAACCAGTTACTTTTGTTGACAGGTGTATCTTTGACACGTGCGCCTGTGACCTGGGAGGCGACTGTGAGTGTCTATGTACTGCCATCTCTGCCTACGCTCACCAGTGTGCTATAAGTGGCCTTCCTATCAAATGGAGAACAGAGGAACACTGTGGTATGTGTGCCTGTCAAAACCGAACCCAAGATAAATCTTTAACAAATAAGTTAATATGCATTCAGTAGTAGACAATAAGGGTAGCTCTGTAGTCTGAGCCTAGTGAAATCTTCAGATCGACCAGTGGTTCTGAAAACCACTAGCCAAATTGACTAGTCAAAATTTGATACTACTTATTTTGCTGAATAATATTGGGTTGGTGGAATTTGCAAATGGAATAGCAAAAGTGGAATCTACTAGCCCGATTGACAAGTGCGCTTTTTTGGGGAAGTTAATTTCTAACGCTGACACTTTTACACATAAACATCTTTAACATATATTAAATTTAATATATGTATAGTTATACCTGACACAGAATGACGGTGGAGTTCTCAAAACAAACCAAATACATTTCTTGAAAAATGTTTCCTTAAGTTCTTTCTGATATTAAGAGGTGATCATTTTGAATGCATTGTAAGTTGTTCCAATAATATAATACTGGAAAGAGTTAGACAAAAGTGACAGAATTTAAGAAAATTATGTAAAACATGTTAAACATGATTGTGCCAAAGTACTGTTTAACATTATTGTATAGATAGTATAGATGTACCTGACTGTTTTATAATGTGTATCTATGAGAGACTAAGGAATAAGGTGAGAGAAATTTCTTGAGAAATTTGGGTTCTGTGAAATAAGTACAAAAGTATTAAAATATTTTTTTCACTCCCTCTCTGCCATAAAGATTTGATCAGTTTTAAGAAATTGTTAAGTTTTACCGTGCAATGACATTTTACTGTATTTTTTGTCTTTCAGCCATCCAGTGTGAGGATTGTGAATCTTACAACCCTTGCATTTCCCTGTGCCCAAAACGTACCTGTGACAACCACTTGGTCTACGACACTGTCACATCCGGCTGTCAGGAGCAGAGCTGTGTAGAAGGATGTGACATAGCACCATGTCCATCTGGACAAGTGTACGACAGCTCAACTGAGCCAATGAAGTGTATCCCAGAGCCCTTCTGTAACACGACTGTCTGCACTGTCAATGGGAAGGAATACAGGCAAAACGAAAACATCACTGACAACCTCGTCTGCCAGGCTGACTGTGAGATATGGTAATTATAGTGCAGGACAAAAACAGAACTTTTTTAGGATTTTTAAGATTCTTATTTACTAGTTCGTTTACCATTCATGATGATTTTTTCTACTGAAAACATACAATAACCTAAGTGATTGAGCATCAACACCAAGGATTCCGTAAATGTAAGTCTTTTATTAGTTTACATATTTCGGATGGCTAGGCCAACTGTTATCCCAACCATCATCAGGGCTCTGATGACAGTTGGCTTAGCCATCTGAAACAGGTAAATTAATAAAACTAACATTTACAGAATCCTTGGTGTTGACGCTCCGTCACTTACCTACTTGTATTAACCTTCCTTTGGTGGAGTTCTACTAGAATACTTCGGTATCCACCTCAGAATCCTCCACCAGTACATCAACCTACCACTGCCCACAGGATTATGGATCTCCTCGCCTAATAATTGTGTTGATGTACCAATACATTTATTTATTTCAAAATTTAAAACACAGAATACAAGAATAATTCATTTGTGTTTGTCCTTTTTGATGAATTAACATTATCACTTTATATATGCATGTTGACGTTCTTATATGAAGACAATGGCAAAAGAATACATCTGGCATGTTCTGTACCACCTATTAAGACACAAGTTTCTCCCATACTTTTTAATGTAAGTGACAGCTATCCCACAGCACACAGCAGTCACATTGAAGTGTAAGGATATCTCTGTCCTCTGAGGTCCGGGTTTTATTCGCAATTTCACATCTAAATCTACTCATAGTTTACCATTATCACAATCTGTATGTGTATGAAGATAGGGGAATTCCGTCATTGGGTGTAGAATTTGGTATCAGGACACCAGAATGTTTAATTCTGATCCCAAATTATACACCCTTGAGTAGAATTTCAGTATCAGGTAACCAAAACATCAAACATTGTAAAAGTGTTTTAATGGCATTGGATATCCAATTATTTCATGTAAATCAAGATGAAATGGAACCTAGTTGATTTAAATCCCCTTCATAGTTTCATCATTAAACATATACCAGGTAATATCATTTATCTCCAGTTACTGTGACAACGGTAAGATCAAGAGAAACGGCTACTGTAGTACAACACTCGGGCCATCTACAGTACAGAGTGGCAACCCAACTCCTGGTCCAGTGCTTGGTCCCAATGGCCGCCCTACGGCTGGTCCTAGCTCTGGTCAGGGCGGCAAACCAACTCCCAACCCACAGCCTGGTAGCCATAACAGTCCAACAGCTGGTCCCGGATACACTAAACCACACCAAGATGGAGGGTTCTCGACCTTACCACCTGGTCCGACCGTTCTACCGCCTGTGTGTGTGGCAAATGGCTGGACAAGCTGGATGAGCATTGCTGTGCCCACAGCATTCAACCGAGGGGATGTGGAAACGATGGAAGGACTGAGAGAGAAGTATACATTCTGTGATGGTAGCATGATCACAGAGCTCCAGTGTCGAGTCATTGGTACAAACACAATGGCTGGGCAGGCCGGACAACGCGCCACCTGTAATCTGGCTACTGGGCTTGTGTGTAACAATGCATATCAACGCAATGGCGAAATCTGCTATGACTACGAAGTTCGATATAACTGTGATTGTGGTGAGTAAGGAAGACAATGAAGTCGGATGTAAGATGTGAAAAATGTCAAAGTACACTATTTAAATTTCGTTTATTGTAATTTTACAATATATTTCGAGAAATAATAATTTATTCTTAATTAGAGTAGATCACATTATGTATGATCAATGAATTTTCAGTGTGAGTTAAATAATTTATGTGATGCATATTTCTAATTTATTGACCTTTGCAACTTTAAATCATTTGTACAGTGATCTTTATGTAAATTGACTCTAGCCAATCCTGATCTTTGTCTAAATTTACCCAAAAAATTGGTCCCTGCTAAATCATTCTGGAACCGTAGTAATTGAACTTTGACTTATCCAAACTCTATTTTGATGATCAGTCCCTGTTCCCCAGTCTTGTTTCTTTATACTAGTAAGTCTGTTATGGGTGTACTGGCACAGGAGTCTGTTCTGGCCCTGTACAAATGTTTATCTAGTCCTAATTACTATACAAGTAGGTTATTAATTAGTCATTGTCAACTTACTTATCAAGAAAGGATACTTCCAAGTAGACACACTAATCAAGTAATGATTTATTACTTTTACATTTTAACAATAAAGAATTTTAACTTAATATATATATGAGTACAGTATATCATTCACAGCAATTTTCTTAGTTTTCTTTCCTTTCAGCAATTATTTTAAGTATTCTATATACAAACTATCTACCTTCCTAGTGGTGCTAAGTGTCTATAGAAACCAACTTAACAGGTTGTTAGAAACTCTGTTAAAAACAAAAATTGGTAACAATTAATTAACAATTCATGGATCTCAAATAAAATGTGATAACAAACATGTTTAAAATAAAAGCTATATCTCGTTTAATAGCTGTGATACTTTATTTCAGCTCCAACAGCAGCCCCAGGATTAGGACCCAATGGTCAGCCAACAGCTGGACCAGGACTAGGATCAAATGGTCAGCCTACAGCTGGTCCAGGATTGGGACCCAATGGTCAGCCAACAGCAGCCCCAGGATTAGGACCCAATGGTCAGCCAACAGCTGGTCCAGGATTAGGACCAAATGGTCAACCCACAGCTGGTCCAGGATTGGGACCCAATGGTCAGCCAACAGCTCGTCCAGGATTGGGACCAAATGGTCAACCCACAGCTGGTCCAGGATTGGGACCTAATGGCAAACCCACAGCTGCACCTGTTATTGGTCCCGATGGAAAGCCAGTCTTGCCAACCCCTATGCCAGGTGTACCTTATCCTCTCCAGCCAGCCTGTGAATGGTCACTTTGGATGAACAGCTACATAAGAACCACCTCAAGCAAAGGTGACTATGAAACAATGAGTAACCTCCGCTTGGCTTACTCTTTCTGTGAATTCCCGTCAAAGATCGAATGTCGTGTCTCTGGCCAGCAAACTCCATTAAACCATGCTGGTCAGATGGGTGTATCCTGTGACATCAACCGTGGTTTGGTATGCGAGGACATCAACCAGAACACTGCAGCTTGCCTGGACTACGAGGTGCGAGTCTATTGTAATGATGCCTGTCTTCCAACAGCCAAACCAGGTCTAGGAACCAATGGTCAGCCAACTGCTGGTCCAGGACTTGGACCAAATGGCCAGCCAACAGCTGGACCAGGATTAGGACCAAATGGTCAGCCTACAGCTGGACCAGGATTAGGACCAAATGGTCAGCCTACAGCTGGACCAGGATTAGGACCAGATGGAAAACCCACAGCAGGACCAGGATTAGGACCCAATGGTCAGCCCACAGCTGGTCCAGGATTAGGACCCAATGGTCAACCTACAGCTGGTCCGGGACTAGGACCCAATGGTCAGCCCACAGCTGGTCCGGGACTGGGACCCAATGGTCAGCCTACAGCTGGTCCAGGACTAGGACCCAATGGTCAGCCCACAGCTGGTCCAGGATTAGGACCCAATGGCCAGCCAACAGCTGGCCCAGGACTAGGACCCAATGGCCAGCCTACAGCTGGTCCAGGATTAGGACCCAATGGTCAGCCCACAGCTGGTCCAGGATTAGGACCTGATGGAAAACCCACAGCTGGTCCAGGATTAGGACCTGATGGAAAACCCACAGCAGGTCCAGGATTAGGACCCATTGGTCAGCCCACAGGACCTGATGGAAAGCCTATACCAGGAATGACACCAAATCCACTTCTTGGCAAGACCACATATATACCCCTTACAACCACACATGGTCATAATACCCCAGTTAATGGAGGTAAGTTGAAAATTTAAGATATGTTTGTCACTCCTAGAAAAAAATATATTGTTTTATAAATCATTTGAGTCTCACAATTTAGACTATTAGAAAAAAATTGTTGAATTGAATAAAGCTTCTGTCACATTTATTACTGTATATTTCTAAAATTGAATAGGATGACACAATTTGATTTGTGTATTTATAACAGGTACTATACAAGTCATGTACTACGATCTGTAAAAGTTACACATGGTTTGAAGATTTGGTCATGTAATGGCAAAAAGTGTTGTTGATATGATTTTTTTTGCACTTTTTGGATTTCTATTAAAATTCTAATTTGCTTTAGGGGATTTCAGCCATAACTGTGGAATGATTTTCCTTCAAATGATCCCTGTCCCACTGCACTTTGGTTTTTGTGTATACAGTTATCTCCCCTTAATTTCCATACCATAGCTCTAACTGTAGTTGGGTCAGAGTAGCTCAGTCAGTTAGAGCCATAGTATAACAAATCTCCAATCCAGGGTTTGAATGTCAGTCTAGACCCGCTGAATCTCCACACTCAGAACACCCTTGTTAATAACATTTTGTTTATTTCATCTTTATTTCATCTTTTCATAAAAGCCCGGCAAGGTCTGGTTTTCTTTTCAGAAATGATTTATCAAAGTTATCATCATACTGGAAAACACAGTTTCCAATATATTTTTGGGTGATATGGGGATTTTAAGCATTGTTTTCAACTCATATATACTGATACATGATTCCATCTGACTGGGAAAAAATAGTTTGGGTAAGCACTCACCAGGTTTAATCCTGGCCACTTGTTAATGTCTTTTACTTTATATATGAAAACTGACACTTCTTGCAAAGCTTAGATTGGGTCAAATCTGTGAAGAATCATGCAAGCCAAAAAGTAATTTTGGACCCTTTTAAGGTCTATTGGCTTATAAAGGGTAAAGCACTGTGTGTCTATGTTGAGTTACATAATGATATATCTGTGATTCGCCGTTAGGATGTGATAATGAGCTTGGAGTGTCCAGTCCAGTCCTAGTTGCCAACGACCAGCTGGATTCTTCATCATCTAAGGGTGCTTCCACGGACGCTAACATGGCCAGACTCCAGGGAACTGCTGCCTGGGTTGCAAGGTCAGTGTTTTTTTACCCAGTACCTGGAGTACCCCAGGTAGATTTATCTGTTTCTGATACCTGGACTACAAAAAGTGATTTCCCCAAGACTATCCAGGGTAATTTCGCCATTATCTGGTACAATGGTTATCCCATGCTATTTTACCTGTATCTAGTTCAAGGATCATTCAAGCTAAAGTTGTACCTGGTACAAGGACTTCCAGTTTGTAGTGAAAGGATTTGTTCTAGATATGAATTTTTTTATTTATAAGTGTTTTCAACTTATTATATATGGTAAAATACATTATATTATTAAACTCTTCCTTATGTAGTGGAGGTGGACAGATATTTACTCTCAAAGGGATCATAAATTAGGGTTAAACCTTAGTTTCTGCCAAATGTTTTACATAACATAATAATTTATCTTAATCAAGAAACAAAGACAAGAAAGAGAAGAAATGCCTTGGTACAATGTTTTTATTAATAACCCCCCCCCCCCCCCCCCCACCTCTGAATTCAGTATAATTGTTGAACATTTCTAAAACAAGCTGGAAGATTCCTGGTTATAGTCACTTTTAACTGTGAATGAATTAAAGCAGTTAAACATTCAACATTGGCAGGCCTTGGTTCAGACCTCAAATTTTACACACTTGGGTAAAATTTCTATATCCCCCATTACCTAACTATATATGATAATACTGCATTTATCTTCAATCTTCACTAAGAAGGCAGGAGTTTGACTCCCTGATCAGATGTGAAAAGGTATGGGATCACCTACCTCACCACATGGGTTTTCTTCTGGTACTCCAGGTTTCTCCAACATTCAGACCCCCGCATGCTTCCATTATGACCTAAAAGATCCATAAATATAAGTTAAAAAAACTTGATTCATGATTGTTGTAAAAGAAATAAAGTTTATATATAAACATTGATTATTGTAGATATAATGACGACCAACAGTTTGTACAAGTCAACCTAAAACAACCCACACGAATCTCGGGTGTGGTCATCCAGGGTAATCCCCTTGCACCACAGTGGGTCACCAAGTATGTTGTGCTGGTCAGTGACGATGGAGTGACCTTCAGCCCGTATCACGAGACTGGTGTTGCAGAGGAGATGATATTTGTCGGCAGTCATGACCAGACTACTCCTGTCTTCGCTAGATTTGATAGAGAAGTTCTCACAAACTTTGTGCGCATTCAGCCCCGCGAGTGGCAAGGAGGCGTGTCCCTACGATTTGACGTTCTCAGCTGCTACAAACCCTTGCTATCAGCTTCTACAGGTACCCATTCTTTTCTAAGGTTTAAGTATAGATTCAGAATTTTGCCAGGGACAATTAATTCTGTATAATTTAGCTACCTACATAAGTTAATTACCAGATTAGTGTAAATTCTATATTGAAAGATGACTGTGAACAAAATTGTTTTGTGTTTGATATTTTTGTTGCAAGGGTACACAAATTATAAAAATCTTGCAAGTTATAACCATTGGCAATAACTATGTGTTTACCATATTTGACAGAATCGAGATTTGTAACAGTGTTAAGCATGATCTATAAATATTAAATACAGGTAAACTTACCGTACCTCTTTAATTCCCTTTTACAGGCAACTGTTCTTTCAATTAAAACACTTCCATAACAATTCTTGATGAAGATCTAATACATAAAAGAATATAATATCAAATTTGTCCGTATCATTCAACATAAATACCTGATTTAGTACCATTTCAATAACTAACAATTTTGAAATTAACAGTAGCCCCAGGAGTAGGACCAAATGGTCAACCTACAGCTGGTCCTGGATTAGGACCCAATGGTCAGCCTACTGCAGGTCCAGGATTAGGACCCAATGGTCAGCCAACTGCAGGTCCAGGATTAGGACCCAATGGTCAGCCCACAGCTGGTCCAGGACTAGGACCCAATGGTCAGCCGACAGCAGGTCCAGGATTAGGACCCAATGGTCAGCCTACAGCAGGTCCAGGATTAGGACCCAATGGTCAGCCAACAGCAGGTCCAGGATTAGGACCCAATGGTCAGCCCACAGCAGGTCCAGGATTAGGACCCAATGGTCAGCCCACAGCAGGTCCAGGCGTAGGTCCAAATGGTCAGCCGACAGCAGGTCCAGGATTAGGTCCCAATGGTCAACCAACAGCAGGTCCAGGATTAGGACCCAATGGTCAGCCTACAGCAGGTCCAGGATTAGGACCTAATGGTCAGCCCACAGCAGGTCCAGGATTAGGACCCAATGGTCAGCCAACAGCTGGTCCTGGTGTAGGTCCAAATGGTCAGCCCACCGCAGGTCCAGGATTAGGACCCAATGGTCAGCCTACAGCAGGTCCAGGATTAGGACCTAATGGTCAGCCCACGGCAGGTCCAGGATTAGGACCCAATGGTCAGCCAACAGCAGGTCCAGGTGTAGGTCCCAATGGTCAGCCTACAGCTGGTCCAGGATTAGGACCCAATGGTCAGCCCACAGCAGGTCCAGGCGTAGGTCCCAATGGTCAACCAACAGCAGGTCCAGGATTAGGACCCAATGGTCAGCCAACAGCAGGTCCAGGTGTAGGTCCCAATGGTCAACCCACAGCGGGTCCAGGATTAGGACCTGATGGAAAACCAACAGCTGGTCCAGGATTAGGACCCAATGGTCAGCCCACAGCTGGTCCAGGATTAGGACCCAATGGTCAACCCACAGCTGGTCCAGGACTAGGACCTGATGGAAAACCAACAGCTGGGCCAGGATTAGGACCCAATGGTCAGCCCACAGCTGGTCCAGGATTAGGACCCAATGGTCAGCCCACAGCTGGTCCAGGATTAGGACCTGATGGAAAACCAACAGCTGGACCAGGATTAGGACCCAATGGTCAGCCCACAGCTGGTCCAGGATTAGGACCTGATGGAAAACCAACAACTAAAGGTATTATTGTTTTGGATAAAGAATTGAAAGTTTTGCAAGTTATAAAATCAGATAATGAGTACCGGGGTATGTTTATGTTAACCTAAAAATCATTAAAAATCATATATTTATTAGACACTTACATCGTACTATTGATGCTGATCAAAAATGAATTTTTAGGACAAAACAGAAACGAATGAAGATATGTTGCTGTCGATCCTATAATTTCATAATGGATTGTTTCTATAGCTCCCTGTATTGAACCAATGGGTGTTGACAACAGCATGGTTGTCAAGGATACCCAGATGACAGCATCATCTTCCCGGGATTTGCTGTCTTCAGCATCTTTTGGCAGATTGTACAATGAGTTTGGAGCCTGGGTACCCGAGTGAGTAAAATGATATCTCTGTAACTGTTATAAGAGTGAGTACCCTTAGAATAAATCTATACCAGTTACCATATACCATATTTGTCATAATTAGCACCCCTCCCTCTGTAAGTGCCCCATCCTTTTTTTCAGGAAGAATTGAAATTCTATAATCCCCCTCCCCATTCCAGACCTTACCCGGCCTGATCAATGATTGACAGTACTTATACTTTTAAAGCAGAGATTTATGTCTGGTGATCATGGCTGAATTTCCCGTGAAGTGATGAAACATTTGATATCCAAATCTCCAGTCACACTGGAATGTTTATAATGTCCTTCTGTTATACTTTTACACAACTTGTTCTATGATGACTCACATTTTATCATCCAAATAAGTGCCCTGATTTAAGCTGATTTTATAAGCCCTGGGTGCTAATTATGGCAAACACAGTAATCACAAAAAAAAATACCATCACAGACATATATAATATGCACACTTTTGTAGCATTCAATATTTGAAGAAAAAGAAAAGGAAACAGGTTTTTTTCATATATTTGTCTTTAATTTAATCTCGGCTTCTGTGAAAAATTGTATTCAATCTTTTAATCGATATTCTGGACCAGTCAGTGAAACAAAGGAAACATGAACTTTCTGCTCTTAAGCCACCAGCATTTGATAAATGTGCATAATGATCTACCATTATGCAGAATAACATTTTCAATAGTACTCTCTCCACATGTTTTTAAAAATTACCAATGCTTTTATTAATTTTAATACATTGTGTTTACACACAAACATGAAACCGAGCATTTCTTTTGCATGTTAGGAGTGGCCACAAGCGAGACTGGATACAGGTAGATTTCCTCACCCCAGAGGTTGTTACTGCAGTGATCACTCAGGGGAGTCCAACAGAATCCAAATGGGTGACCAAGTTTATCATCTCTACAAGTCAGGACGGTATCAGCTATCGTCCTTACTCCACTGATGCAACAGGAATGCCAAAAGTGTTCTACGGCAACACTGACGGTAGCAACAGGGTCATCAGTCAACTCGACCACCAAATCACAGCCAGGTTCATTCGTATTATCCCTGTCGAGGCTGCTGCTGGAGGAGTCGCAATGAGACTGAACTTCTTGGGCTGTTTCTCCAGTGCAACTCCAGCTCCAGGCAAAGTCACCAGCAAACCCAAAGTCACGCCAGTACCAATTACTACCCTGGAACCAGGTACAACCTTTCACTCTGAGAAACACCCTATAAGTACTGTATAATTGCTAATATTTACGGGGAGATTTTATTTCACTATATTCGGGCCACCTAACGTAGCGCGAAAATATGAGACCCAGTAAATATTAACACCATGAATTTAAAGAAATAAAAGAAAAGACCCTTTTACTGCCAAATTATGATGATAAAACACCAATTCAGTGTTATATTTTATATTTTCATAAAACATTAGTAAAAGTACCCTCGTTAACGCAATATTTTTACTTGGAAATCATTTAGTCAGTTATATATATATTTTTTGTGTTGTACAGTGTATTTCTCCATTGAGACAGTACAGTGTATTTTACTATTGAGACAGAATGATATGTTGTGTGCATTTTACCGTTGAATCTGTAGGATGTGTTGTGTTGCAGTGTGTTTTTTACCATTAAAACAATAAAATATATATTGTGTGTTGTAGTGTTTATTACCATTAAAACCATAAAACTTATTTTGTGTTGTAGTGTGTGCTATACCTATGGGACTGGAGAACAGCCTCATTGTAGGTGATGGCCAGATCTCCGCCTCATCCTCCAAGAGTCCTAAGAACAATGCCACCCAAGGTCGTCTCTATGGTGATGGCAAAGGAAATGCTTGGATACCTAGGTACCGTATACATTGAGTTATTTACTTCCCACATAACATGTTAATAGTAAACCTTTCAGAAACTATACTACGCCTAAAAATAGTTTGTTAGTTTCATTCAATTAATAAATCCATCAAAACATATTAAATATTATAAATATTTCTGTAAATTTTTAACAATTTAAACAAATTGCTTATGATCTAAAAAAATCTTTCAGACTTTCTGATAAGAATCCACACATTGACGTGAACTTCCTAGAGGCCAAATCTATAACTGGGGTTGTAGTTCAAGGTCAAGGCAAGCTTCCACTGTGGGTCACATCCTTCACCGTATCAACAAGTGTGGATGGAAACACGTATGTACCATACAAGGATCACGTGAATGATACAAATGCTAAACATTTCCCCGGAGACAAAAACAGCTACACTCCAGTCACCTACCTCTTCAACAGGAAGATCGTTGCCCAGTATGTGAGGATCACACCAGTTGAATATTACGGACTGCCCGCCATTAAGTTCAACATTATGGGCTGTAATCCATCAGCTCCTCGACCTACACTTGCCCCGTTGCCTGGCAGCCAGGGTGTCCCAACAGCTGCACCAAGTCTGGGAGGTGGTGCCAAGCCCACTGCAGCCCCAAATGCAGGGTCATACAGCAAGCCCACTGCCATGCCCCTTGCCCCGGGTCATTCAGCTCCCACGGCTGCCCCACCAATTGGCAAATTTGAGGCACCACCAAAGGGTAAGGATGACAACCATAACACTCATATATGTTGAGAGATAGTCACATGTTGTATACCGCAGTACATATGTTATACATAGTCTATATATATATATATATATATAAAAGCAGAAAAATGATCCTTACAGACGAAGAAATATTATAAAAAGAAAAATTCTCAAGAGTCTTTAGTACTTTCATGTCTTCTAGGAGATTCTTCAGACTGTTTATTTGAAGTATATGTTGTGACGTCATAAACTATGTACCCGCCATAGCGATATCACAGCAATAGAAATACATTCATTATAGTCTTAAGGCAAAGAGTACTATTTGTTTAGCGAACGTCGCTATAGCGAACTATTATGCGACGTCATAGTTTATGACGTCACAACATATACTTCAAATAAACAGTCTGAAGAATCTCCTAGAAGAGATGAAAGTAC
>JAUMHH010201223.1:0-13370 GCA_032359455.1 Chlamys rubida | reverse complement strand
ACACACCAAAGTACAGGTACCCTCAACAAACACATATCTCTGTTCAAACCGAACAAACACATATCTCTGTTCAAACTGAACAAATACATATCTGTTCAAAGGGAACAAACACATATCTCTGTTCAAACCGAACAAATACATATCTCTGTTCAAACCAAACAAGTACATATCTCTGTTCAAACGGAACAAATATATATCTCTGTTCAAACCGTCTGTTCAAACCGAACAAATATATATCTCTGTTCAAACCGAACAAGTACATATCTCTGTTCAAACCGAACAAGTACATATCTCTGTTCAAACCGAACAAATAAATTTCAAACCGAACAAATATATATCTCTGTTCAAATTGATAAAATATGCTGCTCTGTCAAACAGCTCAAATGTATACCCCGGTCAAAAGTGTACAGAATTTAATCACTAACCCATAAATCTTACTTAACATGATCTGTTCTTAAAAGTTTTTTTCCTTCACAGTTTTAAGACGGGGCTTTCATTCAGACTTCATGCCTGATTGTTCCCCAGTGATGCTGAAACGTCACATTCATGACCTTTATTAATTAACAAGCGTGATATGAAATTTGAACAAGGAACCTGTACTTTTCCCGACCTACACATTAAAACATTTATCACCCAAACATGTGTGTGAAGATATACAATTGTACACCGATAGCAAATATAGACAAACACTTTCTCATCCAACACACCTCTTCTCTCAATTAAAAGCATGAGACAAAAATTTCAGCATGAGATTAAAACAATGATATTTACTTCATATCCTATGCTTTCATTACAGTTAAAAACAATCGTGTTCCATAAAGTTTGAAAATTAATACACATATCTCAGAAGTAAAAAAAAAAAATCCTTATTGGTCCTGATAATTTTGGAGGGATATCAGCTAAAACAGTAGTGTTTTTAAAATGATCACATGACTATAATATCTAGGCCGCCTGGTCCCATAAAACCATTTTATGTCCATTTTGTTCATGTAAAAATTTGTAATAAAGAAATAACAGTGTATAAGGTTTTAAAACTAACTGTTTTTGTAAAAGGAAAGTAAACTTAGCTTTTATTACTTAAACATCAACTTTAACATTGATAGACAGTTTTTCGTGTAAGTTTGAGAAGGGGAAGCACCCAGGCCAGAAATGGCTACATATTAGGATGCCTTGTTTTATAGCCAACAAATATATGCAATGAATATCAATCAAATGTAAAATGTTGAAATGGAAATATTGAATAAATGTCATGCTTTACTTGCCTATAATGTAGGCAAGTTATTTTTTATATTGCAAAGAATGACCTTCATGACAATGCTATCACAAGGACATTGATGATTTATAGATATGATTATTTTTTTCACTTTGCTGTGTCCTTTACAGCCAGCTGTGACAATTAAGATGTGGTGACCTCACTTGCACACGTACCACACATACAATTCTCCACACATGCACACACATATATTTATATATAATTCCCATTTAAATGCAAGCTGACAACCTGAATGATTATGTACACTAGTGAAAATCTTCTCATTCCATATGATAATACTACAGGTACAAGCAACTGAACACAGGTAAAGCTGAGAGTGGGGGCTGATATTATACAACATGCCCAAACCACCAACAGTCCCACATGTGTACACATGAGATCGGAACCCAACACAAAATAAAGTCTCACATATCTTAATGGGCGATCACTGGGTGGTAACCAAGGTTTTACTTAGAGAGGCTATCTTGTTTAACGTAAACAGCCATAAATATTGCCGATGTGTACATAGTGTAAGGATGAAGGAATCAAACATATATAATATGATTATTATCTCATCAAATTTTCTTATATAAAGTTGAGCTTCAATCAATTTATTTCAGCGATTGATCAGATCAAGAGTTCATGTGTTACCTCCCTTTTTCTTCAGTGTTGATAAAGCTATTACAAAATCCCCCAGCTTACGTTTTTAACAACAAGCAAAGGTTCAAACTAAAACCAGTGATATTCAGTGACATTTCCTCTGCAGCACTAATTCTGAAGTTTGAAATTAAACACGGAATATTCAGTTATGCTGTGGTTTGGCTGCCAAGATGAATAAAGGACTTCCCGTTTAGGCACTAAATAGCCCCATTCATCATCTATTTGTTTTGATATAGTAAAACTCAGTGAGTCTGGCACATACTTGATTAAAATTTACACACACCATGTAAAAGTAATCTGTTATTTGTTAAATAATATTCTGTAATAAAGTACATACTATTGACACCACTTCAGGTTTGATTGAACATGACTAGTTGGGTAAAACAAAATCACTAAAACACAATACAAAAACAGACACTGAAGCGGTACTGATCAAAGGTTTTTACATGAGGAAAGACATAAAACATTTACTCAATAAATTATGGTTATGTATATCACATGTTGTCAAACACCTTAATTATAATTACAGGCCGGCCAAAGTCCTTGACCGTTACAAAATTAAAATATGTCTACATATATTAATATCTAAAATCATATGTAAAAAGAAAACTTTAAAAATCCTCTTGACCTAACATTTCAATAAAAACAATTTTGTTGTTTGTCAAAACAGCACTTGCTTGTTTTTACCCTAAAGAACAAATGGCTTTAATCAAGGTCAATGTATCAATTATAGTGAAGTCCTTCACACACCGTTTAATATCAGGCATAGCAAGGTGACATACATATATTACAAAAATAAGCCACATACTGAAATCAGTGAGCATCAATGTAAGTGTGATTGGCGCCAGTGTCCCCTCAAAACTTGTCTGCCCCTCTTAGCATATTACAATTTCTCAACACTAAATTTGCTGTTGAACTTAACATGTTATTATACTTAGGTAAAAACTTAATCTTTATGAAGTAAGAAAGGTGAAAACAGCATACATCAGTTATCAAAGTTATGCTTCAGACTAGCATGACAATTTCTTTTTAGATATTGATGTAGGTTGGAAAATACTAGATAACAATGTTTCACAATCACATTATACATACATTGTAGGCGTACAAGCTTCAATAAGCAAAGGTGGAGATGAAAATTGTTTAAGGAAGAGCTTTAAAATTAATAGGCACTGATTTGCAAGAATCTTTACATAATTTCTTAAGATGACATAATGAAAAAGTGACAGAGCACATGTAATGTGATCATGATCAGCAGTTTACAACACAACCTTAACATTTCTATCACTACACCCTACCATAGTTCACCTAATCTGGCTTGTAATGTCTACTCCAGAAATTATTTTTAAGTATTTTTTTTACATTACGTTGTATTTTTTAAGCCTATGTATTATACACATTTAGTTTTACAAACAGCTGCAAGGTACTACAGATGTCTTTATTTCACATATACTTCTTTTCGCGAATTCTATGACCACTACCCATTATCTATGTTGAACTTAATAAATATTCAAGCGATGTTAAACTTGCAACCATTCCTCGGAAGGAATTATCACAAAAATAAATATCCTGTGATTGTAATCTACATATATTAATATTAAATAAAGCTTTTTGCTAAAGATTTCCCATCATTCTTTTAAAGTATAATGTAAACAATCAAACTTCCACACATTGGTAAAGTATGAGACAAAGAAGTTTGATTCTTTCGTGATCAACCATGTTCAAGTGTATAGCTAATTGGTGATAAGAAATTCATACTTATTTTACAGAATTAAACCATTACAAATGTAGTATGGGTCATAAAAAACAGACTTAAAGAATCAACCCAGTACAAATGTACAGCCAACGGGTCAGAAAATTCAGTCATTTTGATTTTACCGAATCAACCAAGTACTATTGTACAGCCAACGGGTCAGAGAATTCAGTCATATTAGAGAATCGACCAAGTACAATTGTACAGCTAACGGGCCAGAAAATTAAGTCATTTACCGAATCAATCCAGTAAAGTACAGCGACTGGGTCAGAAAATTTAACCAAATCAACCCAGTGATTGTACACATGGGTCATTTATATCAGTAACAGGCAACATTAAGTAATACACCACAAGAAGAACATTTATTGAAAATTTACAGAAAATTTTACAAGGTAATTGAAAGAGCCTATTGTATGTATATTATCACCATAAATTGACCGATACACTTCTGTGGTAAATTACTCATCAAACCAAGAACCTGGTTTCATTTGCCACAAATGGAAGAAATTTACAAAATATCACTGCAGTGGTTAGCTTCTGAACTGCAGTTTGTTTTCAAAATCAGCAAGACTGCTTATGCAATTTGCCCAAACATTCCTAAGTTTTATTTTTTTAATTCTTCAGATTTTCTGAAACAATGTTCAGTATTTATTATATGTAGGTTACAGGAAAGATTAATTTGCAAGATTGATTAATGCTTGAAAGTAACATCACTGAGAAATGCCTAAAAAAATTGCAAAATGTGGAACTTTCAGTATTGCATGCAGAATTTTACACCAAGCTCAGGGTAACTTCTGACAAAACAGATAATCTTAAGATAACATCACTTCAACATGAAATTTAAAATAAATAAGGCAGGTTAAAAAAGCTTATGTAACTTAAATATGAATTTAAATGACCAATTATATTAAAAGTACACTAAAAATCTTATCATCAAAATCCCAGTAAATCTCCAGCCATTAGCGATCAGTCAACTGTGTAAAGGTGTGCCAGATAGTCACATGTTCAACACATTTTTGAATCTATTTAAAAAGATCTTTAACACCAACAAAATTTGTACCAACATTATATTCTATATGAAATTTTTCGGCTGTTTTTGAGATTCGCTCCAATAAAGTGGGAAAAATGCAAACAAATTTACGAAGATTAACAGCAGAGCAGAAAGCGTTTAGATGATGTTTACACCGTGCTGGCTTCATTGTCACGTTGACACATCCAAACAATCACTAGGCCCAACATCTTCACTCAAACATTAACGTGACCATGATTACTCAGTTCAAACATCACCATCACAAAGACACAAACAACAAGCACAGAAATTAATCGTTTACATCATGTGACCTTGAACAATACCATCCACAATAAGGCCACTTGTTACCAGTGTCGAGGATGTAATAGTCCAAACTTAGCATAAAAACAGACCAGTCTAACTATCTGATGGCATGGGATGAGCTTGTTGAAATGGTAGAATGCTTTCCTAGTTTATACCACTTAGCAAAATACCTCTAAATTAAAAATTCTGTTTGTTCTAGAATATCAAATGGATGATAGGAACAGTATTACATTCTTATATCATAGAAGAATAAAATATTATTTGATGTATGTGAAATAAATGACTCAAAAAATAATCCTGAATGAACACAATTTTGAATAGCCTTCGGCTTGCATTGAATACTGAGAACCAAGGTTGTGTTAACCAGAATTTGAAGGTAAGTAAATAGGATCAAGCTTTAACCCTTTCACCCCTAGGTAACTTTAGTAGACTCTACCATACATTGATCTGGATGAGCCCATTATGATCTACAGTGGTGAAAGGGTTAAGAAAAAACATATTGCAAATTAGAATGATTAGGAAATACAAGTGATAGACACTGGGCTACTGTATGGAGATTGATAGCTCAAAACATTCATACACATTAAATGACTATGGACGGCAGATGACCAGACTCCACAGGAAATGCTCAGGACATCAATCTGAACTGGTAGCTAGCTGACCCAACCTTGCTTTGTTCCGTTACTGAAGTTTCAGATATAGACACTAGATTATGGCACAATATCTGCTGATCTGTCAAAATATTAGATATGTCTAACTGATAATAAGACCATTGACTCACCAAATAAACAAATATGTCTGTTGAAGAGTTAAAAGACCAATATATTTTGACCAACTTAATTTATTTTATTCTTAATCTTCACTAGAGATGGTAAAACTTACTTATATTGATGGCAGGACCTCATAATATTTTAGTGAGAAGAAATATGACTAATAAACAAGCTGGAATCACCCTGAGGATTGACAGAGAGAGAATTTTTAGTTAACCTTTAATATACCAACATATTATGTGTAACACGGACCACAGCTAGTAAAATGTTGTTGTTAAATAGAATTTAAAAATCTAATATGGAGCTAGGAATAATACGATGTTATTTGGTCTTGATAACTACGTGTTTAAATTATGTTTAAATACGTTTCATTTATTTATTACGCAGGAGAGTAAATTATCCGGGTTAAGAGTGGTGTATGAAGTTATGAACAATTTGAGTTCCACTGAGTTCTGAGGTTTTACTGTGTTTTCATTCACATTCCTGTGACCTGCATGTATGGTATATATAAACCCAATATACAACAGTAATGGTCACCTTATATAACGAACAATTACAAGCTTGAAAATTGCTTGACCCATATATTACTTATTTTCAACTTGTCTTCAATAAGAATGAACTCTGAAGAAAATATTATAAATACAAATTAATGATGAATTATAGACATTTCACAATTTAAATTGTCTTTAAAAAAAAAATCACACACCCTAAAGATATGTACTACATACAAATGTACATGCAAACAATCTCATGTAAAAACTGGTTTTAAACACAATCTTTTCATAATCATGAATCACAAATAATACATTTATTCTAAAGTCATCCCAGTCACCTTGTCTACCCTCCACAACACTGGCCAGTTCAAACATTTAAGCAACCTGTGCCTTCAATTATATATAATTTCATCAATGTCTATTTTCTGATTTTTTGTCTTTATATGATTTTAAAAGGAAATTTCATTTCCTAAAAACATTGCTGATTTATCTAAATAGCAAATCTTTCATATGTAAAAGGTAAATTTAATGGCAATCAATGCTTGTATTAAAATTTTCACAAGTTTTAAAATAAAGACAGGATTAAGTCTTTCTTATTGCAAAGCTATACTGACCTTATGTTTAAAATACTTTAAATTTAGTGAGATAGGCAAATTTAATATTCATGTGTAAGTACACTCATACATTGCAATTAAAATAACTGTTTCTGTGGGATTGTAATACCACAGCCAAAATGTCCAAAGATAGATAAATTTCCCTGTGCAATCCTAATATTTAGAGATTCTGTAAAATTGCATTTTTCCATTGTTCAAATTTTGATGTGTAATTTTATTTTTATTGTATAAACAAAAATTTACTTCTACCCCTAAAAGTTTTTGGAAGTCTTTCTTACACATTTTGGCCCTATGAGTATGACGCCACATAGTCTAATACTTCATGTAGAGAGATACATGCTTTCTCAAGATCCATATACAGGACATATGAAGGTAACAGCCAATGCCAGTAAATAATATTCTGGGGACTGTATCCAACAGTCAGTAAGAGAGCAGCCAGAGTGTTCCTGTCAGATGACAAGATTTGAGGGCAGCCTTTCTTTATGACAAAGTTGAGGCGGCGATCCTGTCATGCTTTTCTGTACGGCTGTTCGGTGACACAACAAAGTTAAGAGAGGACAACTCTAATCACACTTCCTGCTATGACTGATAGAGCAGGTAATTCTTTATAGAATTTGGTAAAGGAAGCTTGTTTATTTCATGGAGTCTGCTTTTACCAAGGTTATGGCGTATGATGCGTCTACTTATGTCCATCAATGGTAATGGTTCGGCTGAAATGTAAAAAATCAGATGTTATAAAGGGATTAAAGAAGCAGGCAGTGTTATACAGACACATGCTTATCACAGACACATACACACTAAAGCTCCTCCAGAAAAGACATACATTTTAACAATCTCCTTTTGACATCATTTTATACACAGAGTTTAACATCTTTTACTCAGCAATGCTATTATACATACCATGTGTAAAATTTTCACATTCACATGACTTACTTTTGCTCATATACCAGCTTTTATATAAACAACTGACATGATCCTTTAAGTTGTTCCAATTTAAATGTAAACAGAACATCTGTATTTGGATATATATCTATAAACAGATGTGTTTGACCTTTTGATACATAGATATACATGTATATGGCCAGGCATGGCTGAAGTAACTACTTACGATCCAGCCCTCCTATATACCGCATGGTGATCTCACAATGTCCCCACACAGCACTCACTATGGGATAAAGTTTCTTTCCTTTGAGGCCTCTAAATGCAACACCTAGGTATTGTCCATCTACAACAAAACTTAATGTTCCCTCGTCCATATCCAGCACCACAAGGAAGCTGTCGGGCACGACAAAGTTCTCATCTGAGTTTAATAGACTAGGGTAGGTGACACCTGGGTTATTTTTCACATCGTGGTAAAGTTTGTTACGGCCAAGGTCCCAGCCCCAGGATTCACAATTACTACCTACCAGGGACTGGTATCCTACACAATGTAAGGGTGCCTCACTCGTTCCCACGCCGACCACAGCATGTGTTCCCCGCTGTCGTGTGCTCCATACAATCTCCCACACATGCAGGCCGCGTGTGTACCCCACCTTACCTCGCACACAGTCTGTACTCTGTGCAACAGGGTGTCTGTGGAAAGTCAATTTGTCGTCATCCTTCACAAATATATTGAGTGAACGATCATCTGGATTCCATGAATGATTAACTTGGACATCCTTAGATGTGGGTGGCATGTCCAGAAGCATGTCGAGTCGACTGGGCTTCTGAAAGTCTGGATTGTACACCATATCGCCTTTGTATAGTGCCTTGTAGGTAGTCTCTCTAGACGTAACTGTCTTTATCCCACCTGACACTTTCTGACCCATGTTCATTTCTTAGACAAACATCACATGCGGTGTATTGAGAGACATTAACGTTTACAGACAGAAAATAATTAAATAAATATTTATCTACAAATTAAAAAGGATTGCACTATTCCCTTGAGTGTGGTCACAACTTGGTTAAAACAGCTCTCAGCAGAGACCCGCAGATATCACAATCTGAAAAAGATAAGAAAAACTTAGTTTAATACAAACATGACATTATACATAAGACATAAAGCTTCTATTTTAAAATTTAGACGGTTGTGCGTGTTAGTCAGGTTATCCTTAATTTTCTTAAAATCAATCATGTGATTGAATGTACCAGTAAATAAAAGTAATGTGTTGTTTATATTGCTGTGAAATGTCACTTTTTTGAATTTTTATCAGGATGGAATCGAAAATGGAATCGAAAATGTTCTCAAAGTGTCTGACATCCAATTATGTTGTTCAAAATATCTGCTTTTAACAAATTTTGATGGGGCAGAGATCGCCACAGATCGGACTTATGATAATGGTTATATTATTCCACATTATTTTTAATGATTTTTCTATAGATATTCCAATGAATTTTACAAACTTTAGATCTCATTTTACTCACAACACAAGCTATTACAGGATTTGGGAAACAATGCTCTGATCAGTCAATAGCAATTATGCTCTTGTTATAAAACCAGTTCAGTCTATGTACAATTTAGTCCCTGTGTTGGAGTCATATTGCTTTGGTTTTATGACATATTGGACCATGTGTATTAGGTTACAATATTAAAACTTTTTTGACATTTTCAATAAACAAATGAACATTATCATACGGTCTCGATCAATACATAGAGTACCTTACAGGAGTTCTCATTTCATATGATTTTTATGAAACTACTTCTGAAATTTTCTATATATCAATTGAGCCTCTGCAAGCTTAGCTTAAAAGAAAATTGTAACAATTTTTACCAAAGTCACCATATATGTAAGAACTGAAATGTTAATTACAAATCCCAGCTTTGATGTCCATCAAAATTTTCTGAAGAAGGGTTGAAATCTTCAATAATGACATTGTGATGCCGAACATTTTAATTTTCTGTCATTTTGATGCAACTTCACTTGAAGTACAGTGTATGTGATGCAGTGAAATTGTCAAAGTTGTGATTTCACGAATATTAATTTAAACAATGAGGACTGAGAGCCAATAACAATTCCCACTGGGTGTTATTAGCTTGTGTTTATAATATACAATTTATGTTGTGGGTGTAAGTGTGTTTATACTGTATGACATTGTTAACAGGGTGATCAATTTTTGAAATGCAATTGAATTAACTTAATTGAAAGAATGAAAGTTTGAGACAGAGCTTTCTGTAAAAGTTAATCATTGTATTTATTGTCACCATCCTTCAGTGTAATGCTATTATCATAAGATGTATACAACTATTGGACACATGTACACATCTTTTATGTGTTGTTAGCATTCCATTGTGATGATTATTTGTGTTCATATCATATACCATTATTGTAATCAGCATAGGATTTGGTTTGTTTGTATTTCTTATAAATTGCAATATGATAACATTACAACCTAGCATGATTGTGATGGTCACAAGTGGAGATGATACATAAACAATGTATTTGAAGACAATAAGTAACACACATGATGACCAAAATTTTGTTGCTCAAGAAGAAACATTGGAATAGTTGTTATGTAAAAGTTTGTCATTTGAAAGGTGATAGAGAAATCTATCTTCTTAAAATATGAAAACATACTTTTTATATGGTAACCCTAGTAAAACACAAAAAGACTGGTTAGTACAGGGTCTGAAATATCAAGTTACACTTTGTTTCCAAATAAACAAAAATCGGACAACAATAGAACAAACGCTGTAATTGGAACCATATCTGAACATTTGTAAGAGGTTAATACGGGCAGATAATACACGACCATCCCAAATAACGGTATAAACATTCATAAAGGATTCATCTCACACAAAGCCACAAAGGACCTGAAATTATGACTTTTCATTTTCGTCATCTCGTCCATTGAAACACTGTAATGAAATTAACACTGTGAATAAATATATAGATAACCATAGCTAACTTCTAACATTAGAAATGTGAATGTATGAAAAATTATACACACCTAAGGCGATTTATTGTCATATTGACCTATTGTTGTGAGACCAAAACACGAGACGACCCAGTACGTTAGAAGGCCTTATCAAAGCCAACATTAATGAGTCAGCTGGCCTATCAACAGCCTAACAGGACATCAAAATCAGCACATATGGTAGACGAATATCGAAATATATTCACATTTTACCCTGATCTCCGACATTTCGGAGGAAACGACGAGAATATCAGCATTTCCTGTTGTCTTTATGTGGACCAAACTCTCTCACAAAACCATCATGGCTGCCAAGCTATCGGAGGTCACGTGATCTACACATAGGTTGACATCACTGAGCTGAGATCCCGGGGGTTGAGTCTTTTTCATTGAAGGAAAAAATGAATGGGATTGAGATGAGTCACTCTAAAATTTAAAAGTGTTCAATATTTAAATAGCAAAAAATGATTGGAACATATATTTGTTTTCGTTCAGTTAGCAACATAAAATTAATGTGAAATCGTGAATATTAATCGTATCGATCGTGCCAGCTGTTCATCGTAAACATGTAGAGGGAGTGAATGTGATTTTTTAACGCGCATTTCTATTTGTTATGCACTACAATAGTGTTCCGATGACCTAGTTTGGACAAATGTATCGATTTATGACATGATCATTATTCAATGTAGTTTTAACAGCTAATATCCATTTTTGTATATATATATGCGCATCACTATAGATATATATACAGTTGCTGAGTTGGCGTAGACTAGGACGTCATATAATGACTAAACTAATTAGTTCTATCACGGACTTCCGTGGTTCTATCAACGTCATAAAAATAATATAGACAAAATAAAATAGCCTGTGTAATTAATCTCATATGTTTAATAAAGTCATGGTGTAAATACATTATCAATGGAATTGATTCACCTGGACATTTTCATTAAAAATACATTTTTGGCCGAGATACTGACAGTCGTTAGTTATCTCTATTTTGATACAAATATTTACGTGTTTCTCATATTATAAAGTAAATTTGTTTAACTTGAAGTAACACTCATGTGTTACATGTATTTGAGTCATCCCGGCATGCGAAACAAATTTACCACATTATATACGTATACATGTATATAAAACATCATAATGATATATATATATATAGCCGTTGTAATTAACTCATTTGGAATTGAGACCTACGAAATGATCTCTTTTAAGAAACGGCATTTTGTTAATTATGGGTCAAATGTTATCAATGAAGTGTTATCTGAAGATATAATTTCAATTCAACAGGAAGTAATATGAAGTATCACCTTCCTTAAATTATTGTGTACATGATGACCATACTTTCCTATAGAAAGGATGTGAAAAGATGACCGTTTTGAATTTCAATAGTATGCAAGAAGGACTTTTTATAAGTACAGTGTGTAAGGAAGTATGTGGATGACTTTCTGTGATTAGGTATGATTTAATGAGGACTTTCCACAAGTATGTAAATGTAACAAGGACTTTCTACAAACTAGTGTGTTTGTAAAGACTTTCTTTAAGTATGTGTAACGAGGACTTTCTATAAGTATGTGTGTAATGTGTACCATTGTAACGTGTCGGGCTTTCGTCCTTTCAGCCACTGACCTCGCTCAACGTTGCTGAACTAGTGAGTGCACGTCCCATGGTAACCACCATGATCGCATCATCCCTCATATTCCTTGGCTGTCACACTATTCCCCCCTCCGAGAAGTCTTGTCCCAAGGCTTGATGCACCTTCCCATACACCGGAAACTGGTCTTACGTGATCCACATAATCCCACCGCTGCCACCAATTGTAACGTGCCGGGCGGTTACCCATCCAGTCACTGACCACGCTCAAAGTTGCAGAACTAGTGAGCGCGTCCCAGCTAGGGTTATACACCGCATAACTTGAAAATCTAGCTTGCCAGTAATATCACTGATATATATATACCTTGGCTATCACACTGTCCATAAGCTTGTGAGTAACGAGGAATTTTCCATAAGATTTTTGTAACGAGGACTTTCAAGTTTTTGCATAACGAGAATTTTTGTAAGTGCAGTGTAACGACTTGCGAGCACGTATTATCAGGTCACATATGAAGAAAATGAGGGAGGCCAAAAACGTTAGACACATTCCGGGACACGTAATGAAGGAAGATGTACTCAAGATCAAGATAACGAGAGAAAAAACAAGAACGGAGATGTGCGCAAAAAATACGCAGAACATAATTAAGTAACGTGATTAAATAAACATATATAACTGCATTGGCCCCGTCCTCAGAATGGGATACTCAGGGTAGTTAACATCCTCGAGATTCGAGGTGTTCTGGTATATCGAGGATGGGGAGAGGAAAAGCAGAAAAAATTAAAAACAGTTGAGTGAAAAACAATCAATGAATACAGAGTTTTTTCGTATTATTTTACTGCCCATCGACAATCAGAGGAATATCAACATTCGACAGATTAATAACGTGTTGAAATTTAATTTAAGAAAACCTATGGATTTTCAATTTCAATAAATTTTATTGTCAAAGGACAAATGGATTGGGCAGCAGGCATAGCCTATTTAAGCCCTCTCCAAACATAGTAACAAACAG
>JAUMHH010201212.1:0-13371 GCA_032359455.1 Chlamys rubida | reverse complement strand
TGATGGTATCAGAGGTTTTAGTGGTGGCTGTGTCAGGGGTAGTGGTTACACGGACAGTTTCAGTGGTGGTATTAGAGATTTTAGTGGTGGCTGTTTCAGGGGTAGTGGTTACACGGACAGTTTCAGTGGTGGTATCAGAGGTTTTAGTGGTGGCTGTGTCAGGGGTAGTGGTTACACGGACAGTTTCAGTGTTGGTATCAGAGGTTTTAGTGGTGGCTGTGTCAGGGGTAGTGGTTACACGGACAGTTTCAGTGATGGTATCAGAGGTTTTAGTGGTGGCTGTGTCAGGGGTAGTGGTTACACGGACAGTTTCAGTGGTGGTATTAGAGGTTTCAGTGGTGGCTGTTTCAGGGGTAGTGGTTACACGGACAGTTTCAGTGATGGTATTAGAGGTTTTAGTGGTGGCTGTTTCAGGGGTAGTGGTTACACGGACAGTTTCAGTGTTGGTATTAGAGGTTTTAGTGGTGGCTGTTTCAGGGGTAGGGGTTACATGGACAGTTTCAGTGGTGGTATCAGAGGTTTTAGTGGTGTCTGTGTCAGGGGTAGTGGTTACACGGACAGTTTCAGTGATGGTATTAGAGGTTTTAGTGGTGGCTGTGTCAGGGGTAGTGGTTACACAATAATGGTCAGACGGGAAGTTGTTACATGCCGTTGATAACTAAACGTCTGGATAACTACATATATGTTCTTCGATTTCACTGCTGAATACAATTGTAACTGAATTTCTAATCATGCTGCACCTTTATGATGTCACAGATGCAGCTATTTTCATAATTTCATCATTAATTTCCCGTTCGAACAAAAAGTGAAACATATGTAGGATACACGAACAAAGTTTATACCTAAGGGAACATCATACGAGCACAATGTTTCAAATTTCGCATTGATCAGCTATAGTTATTGCTCTGAATTTCCATGTAACGGTCCGACCACACATTTTATGCGATAAATTTTGCGTCGTTTCTGAAAACACATGCGCATATAACACACCATTTCATTGTCACAGACTTTAACTGACCAGATAACTTAAACTTTATTACTTACCTTCACATCGTCATTGATGTGTGTCGGGTCCCTGTCATTCAGGTCAATATGTGGGACGGATGGTTCGTTGTTATATTGGGAAGCACTGCCCCGGGGTGTGTGAGCTTGAGTCGGAGTCCCTGTGTACGGGTAGGCGTGGCCCGGGGGCGGGGTCGGTTGTTGCTGTACTTGGGGAGGGTTTCCCTGGCTCAGCGGGATGTCGTCATACGTGATGTCATACGTGTTATCATACTGTCAACAGTCGTAATCATACGTTATTTATCACACACGACCACCTGGTGCAGTGGATTTCAATAGTTTGTTATACCGTATATATAGGTTTCATGCAGGTGCAACGGGCTTATATTACCTGTGTATGAGGGTAATATGAAACCTGGGGAGATAATAGAACCATTGTTTCTTGCATAAATCATATTTAACGAATTTGTCATGCTGCAATAAACTGATGTATCGAATTGAAAGGCTCAAACTGTCACGTTTGTTGTTGCTATTCATATTGTATTGATTGATTATAAACATAACACGCCTACCGGTTTAGATAGTAATTCCAGTAACAGTTGTTTATCATATTATCTAACTTGATTGATTTATTTATTTTTAGAATTTCCAACAGACACCAGGTGGACCGAGTGTCTTCTTAACATTTTAAACATCAATAACAGGAGGTTGATAAGTATGATAAAACATTGTCACGAGTTGTGAAATTCTATCAACGCATACCACAACCTACTAAACGCCCCTTTTCATCGTTTTGTTAGATCATAACGGATTCTTTCCTTTTCGACAGGCCTTTCTTACGCCGCCGCGGATTTGTATATGACGTCACGTAATGTGTGACGTTTGTAATGTTATGAGGTTAAAATGTTTGGTCACGAATTCTCTCTTTTAGCGAATGAAAATGGTTACAAACATACTCCTGCTTACTCTGCATAACACACGTGTGCTATATGGCCCGGGCGTCATAAAACATACGCAGACTATGGTGGAGTACTATCTATTACATAACAACAATGCATAACACACGTGTCTTCATCAAATACGTATAACAACACACTAACCTTCGATGTCCTGACGGATACGGGTACAGGTGGCGCTGGTCTATGAATTTCCGGAAGCTTTGTTTCCTTTTGGAGGGCTGATTTTTCGGCATGGGAACCCGCTGATGTCGTAGACGGCGACCTCGACGGCGGATTACTTGGAAACTTTTGCGTCTGACCTTGACCTGCATCCCCATCTTCACTTGGTACATTTCTTTCGTCATCACTTTGTTGTGGACTATTATCGGCCATCTTAGTGATTTTTGAAGAAATCGCTGAAGTTTTCCTGTTAAATATTAATCACAACACAGAACACGAAAGCTACAGCAAACACCGGCTACATCAGTGTTACTCTAATGTACACAGTGTGGACACCGATATCAGAGAGGCGACTAGGCGGATTGTTTACAGGGGAAGGAGTGCGCTGTAACATAGACTTGTAGCCAGTTGGACTTCCATCCTTTGTCAGCTACATTGTAAATATACATGACATTGTATGTATACACAGACGTGCACCGCTGATAACCACAACACCTCCACGCTCATTGTACAAGGGGACGGTACCCGTAGGAGAGATCCCGTGCGATAACGAGTTCCTTTACATAGATATAATGCGATAAACGTACACTCGGCGTCCAGCAGCTGACTTCGCATGCCCTACGTATTATAGGTTAAGATATTGAAAGGCAAGGTAAAGATACTTTAAATGCAAGTGCGGACGTTTAGGCGTCCGAGTGTACAGTACGGGGTTATAGGATGACCTGTCTATATCAGAGGCAGTTATGGAATGTACCGGAAGTAGATGTGGTCTTTGTCTACAGGATGAAATCTTAATCAATGTTTACATGTTGGCGATAACCGAGTTTTGAAATATTTAACAGAAGTGAACCACCTGTTACAAACTGGTCGATCTATAATGGCCGTATAACGACTTTCCGATGTTTCATGTCGGCTTGCCAAGTCATTTAGTCAATAATAGTTGTTGATAACATCATTTAACAAGCAATTATAGTACAGGAAGTGTCAAATTACAAATGGCAGAAAACTTACAGCTGGCAATACAAACCCGCGTGTCATATAAAACGGCGTTAACTTTTCTTTCGAAAATCTGCTGCTAACTTTAAACAAGACGACGCGATGTTTAAATGTTTTGTTTTCTGTATGTATAAGCATTATATTTTTTATGCCGATTAATTTCAGAAATTTTGTTTATGCTGACGAAACATAATGACGTTTCGGTAGTGATATGTGTAATCACGTGATTATTTTGCCGAATCAGAGCCATGTTTGACGGTGTATGGTATATTTTTGTTTCCTGTTGTGTTACTATCACCGAAGCACTGTAAAATGAACTGGTCAGTGGTATAACTTTGATATCGAAGATACGCTATTTAATTGAATCGTATGTAATCACTGCTGTAATCTTAGGGTTCAGCATAGCACCCTGTGGTAAATGGAGAATAATTACTGAATCAATCATGTTATGAAGTAAAACCTAAGGAAGCCTTTCTTTCTCAGCCTACCAATACATATAAAACGGTGTTTTTCTCTAAAATACACTTATCAATATCAAATATTTCAACGTCAACGCTCACACACGGTCACCATCTTACAGCTTACTTCTTTGTGTTAAACGACCCTATGTTAGTGTGCATTCTGTTCATTTTTATCGTTTGCAATGTGAATATATATTAAATTACACTTGTATGTACTGTCAGTGTCTTATACTTTCATGTAGTAACGCCATGCTAGTGAATATCTGTTCATTCTAATGTAATTGCAGCGGAAATTGGTAGAGCGTCTGTCAAGAGTTCGGAGGGTCCCGGGTTCGAATCCTGGACCGGCCGTGCATTTTCCCGCTCCTGTTTGTAGTAATAGAAAGTTACAACTGTAACGGGGACCTTTACAAAAGTCCCCCCAAAGAGCTGTTAGTACAAAAAAAAACCAATTAAATACAAAGTTTAAGAAAAATCAGACATAAATAGGGACCGTTGGAATCACCTTGCCGTACACCTATATTTGTGTCAATCAATTAGAGACCACGGCGGCCATGTTGAATGACCGCGTATCTGATGAGCGGTCTCTGAGGAAACGTCCGGAAACCATTTGGGCGGAAGAAAAGTAAGAATAAAAAAATAGTAAAAATGCATAAAATAAAAAAAAGGTCCCTAAAGTCGTTTGGGGGACTTAATTACCTAAATTGTCACTTTTTAACATCAAGGGCTTTGTAGGTCAGGATTACCGATCACCTAGTCACCTGGGGTATCTTTTTTGTGATATATCATTTCTAATCAAATGTATGTACATTAAAATTTATGTGATTACAATTCCGCTTTAAGAAGAAAACTAAACCTTTCATTTACCTTCATATATGATAGTGTTATTGGTATTTTAAGTATATATTTGTGGTAATAATAGCTCATCAGAGCTACTTTAATTTACCTTCTCGGACAGTGTATCTTGTAAATTATTCTTAGAATTTTCTCTGTGATTTTCGAAGTAATATAATCAAAGAAAGACATTCTGCATATCCTCAAACTGCAAGCTGAGAACTCCAAGGTTTACTAGGAATTGCCTTGCAAGTTTTTTCAGATCCCTCTACCAACATGTAATACTATATTTAGTGAATTCAATTCATTGCCTATTTTTAACACTGCTAATGCGAATTTACATACATTAGAAACAAAACTCACATGTTAAAATCACAGCCGGGATTATTAATATATCTATATACATGTAATATTTTCCCTTCACTAAAATCTTCACTCATCATAAAAGTAAAACGTTATCACGTAAACGCATGGTCTGAAGTTTGATTTGCTTGGCGTTGTATTCGTGTCTGACATGAAGTTACAGTAGTGGAACCGGTAGTGGTACTATTTGTTGGGACGGATGTGTGTGAAACGTATCGACGCCATGTTGAACAGACCGTTGAACGGCCATTTCTCGAAATCCTACGTTTGTGTTGACATACACGAGTGAAGTCGTGTCGTCTGGCTTCCCCGGTATCACAATACAGTAACAACGTCGACTTTTCTGTCAGATGTTTGTTTGTATTTTGTTTAACGTCCTCGCAACAGCTCGGGGCATATGACGACGGGTGCCAAGGGAGACAACGCCGGAAATAGGAACAGGACAGCGAGAGTTTATACAGAAGTGTTACAATGGGAACACATATAATTGTTGATGTCTTTATTTTCCCTTTAGCAGAAGACAGAAGAAAAGGAACCTGATTCTGCAGGGAGCCCCACATTAGTCGCCTCTTACGAAAGCATGCAGTGGGATACAGCAGGGCTATTTTTACCGAAACATACAGGGAACTACGAATGCAATTTGATCAGCGTCATTTTGTACATCCTCATCCCGTCTTCAATAACATAAGACAAACGCTAGAAGCAAACATTTTGGTGACGTTAGACTGTTCCAGGAATCTCGTTTGCACTGCTGACACATACATTTCAATGTCGAAAATATCAGGGAATATCTGTACTTCGGTCAATAATAGCTAAGAAATTTAGAATGTGAATATATGGATTGAACGGCATTTTTTTAATGTTCATTTATGTAACCGATTTGCGCTCATACTAGCATGAACTTGACAAAATGCCTCTCAGCCCTTTTTATATTATTCTTTTCTATTCTTAGATTAATTATTTGGTCGGGTAAGGTTTTATTCACATTGTTGCTCTTTTACATTATTTTGTGTAAAATCGACGATTTGATCGATATTTATGTATTGTTTTGTCTCTTCGGGCTTCACACCATATTAGTGCATTTTGAAAATTTATAAAGAATATCTTAGTTTAAATACAGAATATTTCTGATGTTAAAGATGACAACAAATGTAACTCGCAATTAAAGTTATCGCCCTTTAATATATATTGTTTCACCGTTTGTCTTTTATGTGCGGCGTTTAGGACTAACTGTCTATTGTCTATCAAATACTGTAGATTCGTCGAAAGACACATAAATCTCGAAGTGTATACACGTGATCAGCCACTACAATGTCGGGGAGAAAGGGCATCAGTGGATAAGAATATAGAGTCAAATCAACCGCTCATCATTCTCATGTAATGTCAGAAAATAGTTCCTCAAATAAAACTGTTGCGCGAGATTCTACGTCATATGTCAATACGTCATATTCGACCAATGACATATGTAACACTCAGCAGACGTCGTTAGAATGCTTCATCATGTTCTGCGGTGGGTAATTACAAAACAATGCGTCAACGATCCGGAACTACTTTTTCTCAGGTATGGGCAATGGCGGAGCTCCATGGTGTGCAACAGCTATGTTGCTGAAAAATAATCCACAAGATTCACAAACCGGTGCCAGGAAACAGTTTATGACCGTCCCGAAACATTTCTGACATTGATTGCATTGGATGATAAACATGCGCATGCCCGGTGTGCAACACCACACGTGCGTATACGTCAACACTGCAAACTCAATTCCCCAGTAGAAAGCCACAAATATGCCTGTAAAAATGGCGCACAAGTTATAGCAGCAGGTCTTGGTACATCTGTAGCAGATGAACGTCACCTTCCAGATACACTCGACGCTGTGTGTCCCGTACGGCTCGGCAAACACATCCTCAAACTCCACCTACAACAAAAACAACGGTGTTATTTTACCCATAACGTCATTTCACTGAAATCAGACCATTTCACTTTTCCATTCCGTACACCTCCATATCTTTCCTGTCAATCTGAAGGAACGCCCTCTTTTTATGAGAGCTTTCTCTTCCAAACTGCAAACGGCATTGCAAATACATTTTGGAACATATTTTGCGAAAAAAAGAGCAGGGGCAAAGATTAACATGACTTGAGGATGAAATCGAATGATTGAATTACTATATATAGCTAGTTGTCAATACATTTGATGAGTTAAGTGGCAAAATATTCAAGCAGGTTGTTAGCATACTGTGCCTCTCTCTTGACTAACCTTTTCTCTTTATTTCATATTAGGATGAATTACTCAAAGAGCTTTTCAGGAGAGGTAAAAAGACCTTACCAAGTCCTTCACTTCAGTTTTCAGAGATATCAATGATGTGTGTAAGCTGTATGGTAAACGTGGCGACTTCGAATTTCTTATCGTAACTTTGCCATCTATTGATAGTCACCTCCGTGCTATTGTAACCCACATGTACGCTGCTTTGAAATGTCGTTGGTTTGATATGCAGGGGTTTGTTTGGAATATGACGAATTACATGATATATTTCGAATGTTAAGTGAAGCAAGTAATGATGAGCAAGGTTTCTGGGTGATATCATGATCTTATTTGGAAATATTGTATTTTTCCTTGTGCTATATGAATATATTGATTATGCTTATCAGTGTGCCGTGTGGTTTTGCTGTCGCTTCCCTGGTTCTCACTTTTAGATCGTGACATTATTAAGACTTGATTAACACGACATGTATTTTCGATAAAGCAGGAGACGCTTACCCTTCAATACATATACCTAGTTCTATGTTTGGTCCTTTTTAAGGGTCTTGTTTTTCTCTTTATCGATTTTGAGTTCGAATTACAGGTTTGATTACAGTGGTACTCCACTATTTTCTTATAAAGACAATAAAACGTTTTATGATATATCTCTGTTATTGGTCCAATCACATGTCCGAGTATGATGACGTCATTATCTGAACAATAGAAGTGATGACATTGTTTAAATACTTGTTCGTAAGAAGAGATATTTTTCAGATACTGGTGATACCCTTGTTTAAAAGAAACTTGAATTTGTATCCATGTATATGTCACTCTTCCTGAAGTTATTATTTTAGCTCGACAGAATCCTGTTATAATGAAAACCTCTATACACTAGTTTCATAATATCTTATTAAATAAGATCCTATATTTTGTTTTACATATTGATGTAAATAACTGTTTCAATTAGGTTTTATTACATTGATTTATAAGAGGTTTGTTAGAACATACATACAACTGTATTTAAACTGATCATAGTATTTTGTTACAGTGATGTACATGTACAAACATTTCTAGTTATTCATAATCAATGTAATACGTTCTAACAGACATTAAGCTGTACGGAATTTATCATAAAAGTATTTTTTCATAGGTGGGGATATTACTTTTCGTCACGTAATATTATTACATTATGCATGGTGTTTTATTGTATAATTTATTACAATGGTTTAGGTAGTATCGTCTGTAAGATTTATGTTACAAGGTGGTACTAACTCTACATGGTGATATTTTTACTTGTACATGATGGTACTTACTTGAAGATGGGTATTAATCTCATTCGCATCTCGAATTTCTAAATCCACATTTGCCTTTCCCCTATCATCATCATCATCCATTTTGTTTTTATATCGTATATAAATGAAACAATCCTTGAAATATGAAGTCCAGTACTTAATGGTGAAGCCAGGTGTGGCGATATATTAATCGGGTGCCCTGTCGTGACCTAGATTAAATACCTGGCTATTGTTTTAAAGTTGTTTTGTGTCTTTGTTTTGGTTGTAGTCAAGTTTGTGACTGTACACGATAGTTTGGCTCGTATCAATTACAAACCCGTATCCGTTAAAGGTAATTATATAGCTGTACTCAATACAGGTATGTTTTACAATACCCCCATTAAGAAGTCACGACAGGAAGTATTTATATACAAGATGTCATTCCTGTAACTCAGTGTATTATACATTGACTTTGTGTTTTGGATAACGCTATAAATATATTGTAACACTCAAGATAGCATACATCTCCAGACTGTGTGTTAAATGTTTATAATAACGTCCATCGCATCCACCTACAGTTAATAAATATCATAAAAAACCATGGGTTCACCAACTTGAAATATAACATTTGACAGCATTGATGAAACAGGGTTTGCTCAATACGTGATATCTAGTTATCATATATCTGTATGTGACGCGAGCTAGTTACCTTTCGAAAGTTAATGTCATGGAGATACGAGGTCTACATAGTGTCTTTATAAAATTTGAAAACTCAATAATGACAGTACGCTAGGAATGGCTACTGTTCATCATAACTCTAAATTACTGTCCGGAATGTATAACACTTTACACGTTTATTTCTGAAGATCATGCCGTCAAAATGCAAGTATGCATTCAGTGTGACATTGTGCACAAGGACTCTAAATAGTTATTCATATTTGTATTCAGGTGATAAGCCATCATATATACCAAACCACTTTCTGAAAATTACACACACTGAATACCCGAACTCTGTGTAACGAGTCACGACAACGATTAAACGGAAAAAAAAACCACAGATTCTATGTAAAACAATAATACTCAAGGCCAAAAAACATATCATTGATCTGTGTCAAACATAAATACACTTACGCTATATCAAAAGAAACATTTAATCAAGTTCAATATCATAACTCTGAGTAAAACTTCCTTCCCGACCTAAATAATCTTACTTTGTCAATTAACTGCACTAAAATAAATATAAAAAAACAACAACTGTTTATTGCAAGATGTTCAATTTGTACAACCAAAACATGTTCCCAATTTTTTTTTTTCTTTTTTTTTTTTTTTTTTTTCATTTTTTTTCCCAGTACATGTGCAATACACAGGACATCATCACACATACACACATTCACACATGTTTAAATAGTGAAATTTATTCCATCATCATCATCATCATCATCATCATCATCATCATGTTCCCAAAATCTTAACCAAAATGCTATAACCACAGTAAGATGGGACGTGTGTGTCCTCCTTAAATATGTAGCGATATTCATAAAATATGCATTTTAATTATCTAAATAACTATATCTAAACTGTCTTTGACTTCACCATATTGTATAATACCAGCATTCCCTATTTGATAAATCAGTTCTTTCTTCCTAAAAGTGACAAAACAGATACAATTGTCTTGTTGACAATGGTATGCCACTGGGGACTAAATCTGCAACACTCCGTAATAACATCCTTTGCCTATGGAGTTTACATGTGACAGTTATTTCATTATTCTAGATTCAATTCTTTAAAACAGGATTTCTTAAATCGATGTGACCTGTTTCTTTTAAAAACATATTTATTTTACAACAATTGTGAAACAAGTACTATCAACTGATATATTAATCACACTTGTTGGCCCAATTGTTAGCGCGCTTTGGGTTTTGATGTGGGAGGAACTCTGACCCGACCGCCTTGCGTTATCCATGGCGCTACCCGACCACCCAACATGTAACCTGCTGACACATAAATAATTGAGTTATGGTTTCCCTAACTACAGTTTAATGAAAATATAGATTCATGCCCAACTTCATTAGCCTAATCCATGCTAGGATGTCATGAAAAACTATAGAGTCATGCTCAACTTACATACCTAAAGCATGTGTATTTAATAACAGAGATTCTAATCTGACCTACGCCAAATATGGACTGTTAGATAACATTCGGGAGCGACTTATCTCCCTTCTTCCATAACACAATATCATTACAATTAAGATAGTGATACCCTGACGCAAACGAAGATTGTACATCAAGCAATTTGTATTTCAAATAATAAACTAGAATAATTAATAGATAAGAGAATGCCATCATAAATGATATTAGTTAATAAGACATGATCTACTTGTTTAAAAAATCATCTATGTTTTAATAGCTCTTGATGCATATCTACAAAGTTCAGTTATTGGATTACACTTTTCACAATAGTTATTCCACAATGATAACGACTGTATTTGTCTCCAGGTCTGTACAATACCATGATTGTAATCTGTCTTGCCTTATGATGTACCAACAATAGACATGTCTTCACACAGAATAACCCAATGCTAATGACGTCATGAAGACACTCGGTGTTGATTTGGTTTGCTCTGGTTGATACAAAACTTTGTCCTATGATTGATCTTTATTTAAATTTCCATGCTTTTCATATCAGCAAGCATATGTAGCTACATATGTAATTTACAAAACAAAGATGTATTTACAAGTGTATGTACCACACGACCCGTATTTACAAGTTTATATAATTAAATAGATGTATTTACAAGTATATATATTTCAATAGATGTATTTACAAGTGTATGTACCACACGACCCGTATTTACAAGTTTATATAACTAAATAGATGTATTTACAAGTATATATACTTCAATAGATGTATTTACAAGTATATATACTTCAATAGATGTATTTACTTGTATATGAACCATGCTACCCGTATTTGAACAGCGTTTTTATTGGCGTTATGGTAGTATTAACGCAATGGGATCCAGACAAAGTCCATAGCGCGTTGCGTTCATACCACCGTGACGGCAATACAAAAACTGTTCAATCCCTATATATTGATAGATTATATTTTGTAGATCTATTTACAAGTATATGCAACTTGCTTCTTTTAACTTGCAACATATATTTACAGGTATATATACTTTCTACACGTTACGTAACTTGCTCAATTGATTTTCATATTTGATTGAGGATTTATCATTTTAATATGTAATTTCTTATTTCAAACTGCATTTATGACTCTCCTTAAATTGTGTATTGTTTATATTATTTTCTATCCCTGTGTTTATTAGAAAATATTAGAGGGGAGGGAAGGGGGGCAGTTACGTTGTTCTGTTAAATAATTGGCTAATTACATACTGTTATATATTTGTGTTAAAGGACACTATATTTTGCTTTAGAATATCAAGAAGTAATCTATAAAATATACGAATGATTTAATCTGATCTCTGGGGATCGATTGGAAACAATAATAACAAGGTTGGAACCCTGGTCTTGCCCCCAACGAGAACACATTGAGAACACTGTTGTTCTGTTTTGCTTATTTCATCTTTATCAAATTTTCCAGAAAGGTTCCGCAAGGTATTATTTTATTTTCACAAAGGATTTATCAAAGCTATAATGATGCCGAAAACACAGTTTCCAAAGCGTAGGTACAATTTTTTGGCAATGGTACGGGGATCCTTAAGCTTGGATTTTGTCTTTGTGTATCGTTGATCGGGTACTTTTTCCTATTTCGTTTTACTATTACCTTTAAATAAGAGGTAGAGTCCGTTCAGCCTTACATGGGAAAATTGAGACCATTTCGTCTTACCTGGTGATGAGAGTTTTGTTCACTATTACCAGGGGAATGAGAGCTGACGTCCATTCATTAGAGTTGAGTTTCGTTCACTATTACATAGACATTAGATTTGAGTTACATTCACTCTTACCTGGAGGTGAGCGTTGATGTCATTAGAATCCCGCTGAATCAAATCAACATTGACGGCCCCAACGTCATCATCCATATTCGATTATTGGCACAAAATTCTCTGTATAATCCACTAAAACCGTCTTTTAAACATACAAGCACTCTCGTTAATCCAGACCCTTTGGTTCTAGACTTGATTGTGCTACAACTTGATTTCTGGAACACTTTTGAGTAAAACAAAAGACCAGTATATATGTTGTCCACCAAAACACTGACAGGACGGCTGAAATATAGTAGCTACTGGCTAACAAGTGTTAAAGGTGCGTCAGCATTGCCGGATCTACGGAAACAGGCTTCTTAGACAAACTAAGACCTTATATATCTCTAAAACATGCTTTGTATAGGAACAGCGTAGGTAAATACTGCGACTTGTGTGCATACAGACAATGTACAAGAAGAAAAGACCATGTTATTTCATTGTTAAAGTGTCAGTTCCCATCCTGAGTTTAAATATCCGTTATTAGCGTGATTGCGATAAAATCTCGACTTTTGTTTTACCTGGTATAAGGACAATGCCAGGCTATGGGGAACATTAATGGTGTGTAACGTGTGCGCGAGGTCGAATCTAATTCGGGAACACTCCCGGATGATAGAATACTAATTAAATATACTGCTGATTCCCCCCCCCCCCCCAAATGTTTCCATGCTATCTAATGTTTTACTGTATTTTATTTCTCCAGCATTTTTATAAATGTATTTATATTTCAAGAGAAAAGAATATATATATCAATATTTGTTTTGTTTATAATTGCCAGGTTTTGGGTTTGGGAGTTGGGATAAATTCCCCTTGAACAAATAGTGTCTTCTTGCTGGAGGGCTTCCGTGCACCAAACTCTCCTCAACCCTTAAACTCATCATAATGCTGCCACCTTATATTTTTTTTTTATATATATTTTTGCTCCGATTTTTCCGATCAGTTTATTATGTTATCTACCTTCAACTCCTACCATGACTCTCCTGATCACACAATTAATTCCATCTTTTCTTTTCTTATTTGTATATATTTATCAAATAAATAGAGAATAATACATGCCTTTTTTCATATCACACCCAGTATCAACCCGAGACTGCAATATCAGCCCCAGG
>JAUMHH010201201.1:0-10648 GCA_032359455.1 Chlamys rubida | reverse complement strand
TGTCACGTAGCCCCAATCCTCCTGTGGATTTGACTATACAACTGAACTGTCACGTAGCCCCAATCCTCCTGTGGATTTGACTATACAACTGAACTGTCACGTAGCCCCAATCCTCCTGTGGATTGGACTATACAACTGAACTGTCACGTAGCCCCAATCCTCCTGTGGATTTGACTACACAACTGAACTGTCACGTAGCCCAAATATCCCTGTGGATTTTACTGTTATTCCTTCACCACATGGCATTTATATAACCTCCTGTGTTCAATCAAGGGATATTTTACATGCTTTTTCTGCTTTGTTGATATTTAAAACTTGAAATGTGCGATGAAAACCTACCTGAACCGTAAATAAAAAGCTAGACTAAACCTCAACTGTAAGTAAGGCACTTATAATGCAGTGAAAGAAATATTGATTGAATTCTTTTTCATTTTATTATTCTAACAGTGAGTCACCTAGCTTTGGTATATTGCGTATCACGATTTGCTCTATGGAAAGGGAGTCAGTATTATCATTTTTCTGTGCATTGCTTTCTTATTAGTGATATATAAGAAACTTGTACAGAAATATGTAAAAAATATTTTTCTGAAATAACATGAAAATTCTTCATAATTCCAGTTGTTATTTTCCTTGGTGTGGTACTTAATGTAATTTTTCCAGGTCAATAGATTTTAATTTCTACATGTTCGTAAAATTGTAAAATTATGGGAAGTTATCACACCACAATTAACAGTTCATATTTTTACATTACAAGCACTGAGGATGAATTATCTCCCCTTCATTATAAAAATATGACGAGATGTGTTTCTTTCTTTCATCTTCAATTACTATAAGGTACTTATTTACACTTACATTTGTATTTGCAAGATATGAATTTTCATTTTCGTTCACAAGACAATCTATAAAAAAATCCATTTTTATTTCACTAATGATATACCAGTCTGGTTTTAACTCATTCACCCCTGAAATTTCTTAATGAACTATTCCAACCTCTGATTTGGAAGAGTTCAAATGTGTTTTCAGGGGTGAATGAGTTAATTCAATAACAACCTATGTATGGTTGTGTTCTTTTTGCATGATTGCATGATAGGTAAGCATTTAGAAAACTAAAAGAATATCTTAATTTTAAACCTTTTAACAATCATTGTCTATTAATTTATTTTAGTAAATCAATGTATACCGCCCATTCATTCTTGTATACTATTAAAAAATGACATCAACTTACCAACAAGAGAGCTATATTTTGTATGTTTCTTGATGAACAACTCTTTTGAAAGGAGGAGGCAGTAAAGTAGCATATATCCTTAACTCATTCACCCCTGAAATTTTATAATGAACTATTCTAACCTTTGAATTGGAAAAGTTCAAATGTGTCTTCAGGGGTGAATAAGTTCAATCAACCTATCGGAGTTCCTAGAGATTTTATAAATAGATAATTTATGTGTAAATACACTGTGTGAAAGGTTGTTGCTTATCTCATGTTAAAGTGCTGAATGAATTATAAAAAAAATATATATACAACCTGTCACTAATGTCTGTGTTGCTGTTTATCACATTACACAATCTGTCCACATCTTTGAGTATCACAATATATTTAAAAAAAAAAAAAAATCAAATTTGTTATAAAATTGCTTGACAAATTGTGAGTCGACATTGAATAGTGCTATTACTTGCACAACTTTAAACTGAAAGTACTGGACTTTGAACACAATATTTTAACATAAATAGCGTGAACAAACCTAAAGGTGCATTCGATTGCAGTAATCCCAAAAATATTGTTTTCTGAAGTTACAACAATGAGCTTTGAGTGCTGTTATATATTTGTTCAATTACTCCTAAAATTTGTCTTTACAGACCTTGTTTTCTGCAATTCAAAACTACCAGACTAATTAAACAAGGTTCTATAGATAATAAGTTTTTCATATTTTCGTCATCAGAAAACATTTAGAAGGTTATTTTTATGCTATGTATCATTGTAAATTTTCTTTATGTTTTTGGTGATCGTTCTAATTTATATAGATATTCCTTGTGTCTCTGCTATGAGATTATTGGTCCAGTTCTCTACCAATTGATCTAAAGAGAAATTCTTTCTAGTCAGTAACAAGCAACTAGATTGTACACTTCATGACATACACTATAACCTCTTTCGAGAGATCTCGTCCTTGAGACTTCCAGAGTCCAACCATATTAAGTTGCATGTACCTAGGTCCCCATATTGGCGACAGTATAGATAAATGAGATTACTATTTTACTAACTTCCACCAGAATCTTACCGGCATACATGTAACCCATTGCTAGTCTAGTGCTCTATTGATTGAGGTAATAAAGGGAAACTCCTTGCTAACTTGTTGGTAACAAGCGACTTGATGGTTCACACATGTGACATTTCAAATCTGTGGAATTAAAGCAAATTACAACTTTGTCATTAACACTGAAAACAACAGAATTTTCAATGTTCTAAAATTTAAATATAAACTTTATTTATTTTACAACAATTATGAAAAAAGTTATTTCAACTGATATTAATCACTCTTGTTAGCCTGGATGTAAGTGCTCGGGGGGGGGGGGGGTCTTAAAGTGGGAGGAAACTGGAGTACCCGGAGAAATCCACATGGTTGGGCAGGTAACCCCATACCTTTTCACGTCCGATCGGGGAATCAAACGCCGGTCGCCTTGGTGAAAGGCAAGTGCACTATCCACTGCGCCACCCGACCACCCCAATTTTCAATGTTAACACTGTATTGTTTTACCAAGTGATTTACACAACAGCCTTTAATCCTACAAGTGAAAGAATTTTCAGAGGAAATGTTTTTCTCATATCCAAAGAGGTCTTGTAACCCATGTGGAGTATTAAATGGTCTGGAGTGGGTGCTCCAGTGTTTTTGCTGTCACATTTAGGTGAGAGAGCACTTTGGTAGAATAAAGGTCCCATCACAGAACATATACCAGTATGACTCCAGCACACATGAATGTGGAGGTATTAGCCAGGTGGCATATGATCAGTTATTATAGGAAGTACCGGATAAGATGGGTCCTGAAAGCTAGGTCTGAATTGTATAACTATCTTTATAAAGGACCTGATAGTCGCTTAATCTAGCTACATTGTAGATAGGTTGATATATCAAATGTGTGACGATAATAAAGTCGCTGAAAATTAATTGAGGATCTGATATTAAAATACTTTTTCCTTTGATGTCGTACAAAGATGTGGACAATTTGTGTTATGGAGGTAGCCATAAAATTATTAAACTTGTAAATGCCTTATGTACTGATCTTCCTCAAGTGACCTGAATATGTGCTATTTTTCATCATACATATTCATTAGTTTGTCTTAGCTATATGTAAATGTGTGGTTCATTTGTAAAGTCAAATTGTATTTGTAAAGCATTTGATCTATTGTAAACTTTTCATGAGTATAATATAATAAATGGAATTCATGAATATATTCTTTGAATTACATATTCATGAAACAGGAGTTGATGTTCATTAATGTATAATATTTACTGTGTGTATTAAAGTATCGTTTTTCATAAAGAAATATTTAAGGTTTCGTCAGTGTTTCTTGGAAATAATACATTGTGATGTAGCTTTTTATACATGTAACATAAAAATGTATGTGTGTTTCTTCAGCAGTGGCATGTCATTTTTATCTCGAACCACCATTTAACCAGTAATGAACTGGTCTACATCGATAAATCGGTACGTTCATTATTGTATGGAAAGGGTGAACAGAATTGTTCTTTCAATTTGCTTACATTTGGTGTGGAATTATATCTTTTGAGCTGCAGCCTTATATTCCTATATAAATGTACATGTATCCACAAATAATATAAGATCGCATGAATTGATCTGACATCTGTGATGTTTAAAATTTAGTCAGTGTACAAAAATGTTCAGTAATATAATTTCGTTATGTAACATAATTTTGCTCATCGTATCACATTGTAACATTTTCATTTAAGTTATTTATTACTTTAAAGCTGCTCATTTAAAATACGAATATGCATGATGTTTGGTTAAATATAGATCACACTGTCCTTATGAATCATAGACAAAAATGGAGTTTAAATATACTATATCTTGTATCAGATAAAAGCTATAATTATACTCATTCCTCACTTAAGAGAGTTACTATGAACACAAAAAAAGGTGTATTTGAATTGCACGATTTATGTAGAGATATTTACTAAAGTCCTATTCCATGCATGTTATGTATGACTTTAAATATGCGTGTATATTAATTTATCGTAAGCTTCTAATCATTAGTCAACAGAAAACTGCCAGATGCTAATTTAACATTATTTTACATTTTAGGATCTCAATTTTTAGTTGGTTTTGTATTTGAATTAACAGTTTGTTTTTTGTCCTTTGACCACTTTGGGGAGACACATGAGATGTGGTCTTATACAGTGGTTGTAGTATCAAATATAGCATTAAAAATACTACAACCAGCCCGTCAGTAGACTTATGTAAGCAGTGATCTCACCGGCCTGCCACCTGAGGACCAAAGTTCAAAATTCATGTTTGCAAACAAAAAACTGTTATTTCGCTACAACACAGTTAATGTTTATGTGGTTTTAACAGCTCCCCTGCACATTTTTATGCTATAAAAAATATTGTATTTATGAGAGGTTAACGGGCATTGAGTGGATTTGATTAAGCGGACACAATGAAAATGGTAACTATTGTCTTTACTGTAGAACCAAGGTGGTTTCCTCTATTCACACAGGGGCATGACACACTGATTAATGATCATGGAAATGATATATAGATATATATATATAACCAGTATCAGTAGTCATTGTGTCATGTCCCTGTGCTTACTCATTTATCTATAGTTTGTGTTCATTAATTAGTTTAAAAACCAAAACAAGAGGCTTCACTGTGAGATCAAAGGTCAAGCTGTAGAGAAACGGTTTGTAGCTATGAGATGGTAAGTTTTGTAGCTATGTTCAGTGAATCATTACCGTATACATTCTTGCAAGTTGTTGCTTTATAATTGATATGGATAAATTATTATTAATAAAAATTGTCATGATGTCTTATTGTATGTTGTCTTTTACATTGAGTTGTTAAAAAGTGTAAAATATGGGTTTGTAGAGATTTCAGGTAAAATAGGGGTTTGTAAAAGAGATTTCAGGTAAAATAGGGGTTTGTAGAGATTTCAGGTAAAATAGGGGTTTGTAGAGATTTCGGGTAAAATAGGGGTTTGTAGAGATTTCAGGTAAAGGGTACCAACAACTTTCACTATAATTTATTGCCTTTGCCACTTTTTGTAATATTTGCTCAAGTCCTTTTCAAAAGAACTATTTCATAAAAAACACATATTGCAATGCATTTTACAGAAATATATTTGTTAAAATTTGAATGTTTGAAAAATAGAAATAAATTTTTAAAAAAATATAGAAAAGTGAAATACTGCAGCGGTCATACTCGGAACCTTTACATTGCAAATCCTACACTTGACCAATGTTGCCATCTAGGAATTCTAAATACACAACAACAAAATGAGTGTCCAATTTATTGGCTGCAAAGCCTTTAGTATGAATAAACAATGAACACTTAAAGATACATAACTTGACAGATGAAGTGACTCTTTGCCAGAAAACCCTACTTTTCAATGCCTCATCTTCTATATAGAAGGGAGACTACTCCAAGTCAGAAAAACTCTTACGAGTGGAACTCTTCTGTTCTATCATTACTGATGTAGTGGTACGTGCTACCTTAATACACTAAGATTTGTGGAATATTACAGATACAAAGACAGAGTCAATTAACTAAAAATGTTCAAAATGAAGTTGGGCATTTTATATTAATGATGTTTGTCAACATTTTGTCATACAATTTAGGTAATTTTTGGGTCAAAGTACCAATAGGTTGATGTGAACAAAAATATAAATCTGATTCCTGTACCAGACAGAACATTATAGATAATATATGGCTGTTCATCAGGATCTGAAAAAATATGTTAATACATGTATTTGCATAGTAGACCCCAGGAATGTAAATAATTGGCCTTTCTGAGATAGCCTTTCTGTCCATTAAGAACATTTTTGGAATAATGAATATTCTTGATTAAGGTAATAAATATTTTTTTTTACATTGGTTCAGTTTCCTATTAAAAGTATTTTGAAACAAGTTTGCTTATGATTATGTGCTGGCTATGATTTAACATAAAGGATAGAGACAGTCCTAGTGTTAACACTGTCTAGACAGTGATCACATATCTGTGACTGAAATTTAAAAACAAGATATTTGGAATCCATTGGTAAAAACATGTTCTTGACTATTTTATAATAAACTATTCCAACCTTTGAATTGGAAGAGTTCAAAGGCATCTTTAAGGAGGAATGTCTTTTTTAATCTCCATCTGCCAAAGTATAAGTTTGAAAAAAGGTAAAGATTTTCATGTATTCATTCACTACACTAGGGTACACATTGTGTTCAAAAGATCAAAAGCTTCATATCATAGGAAAGAAGTAATACTGATCGTCGAATGTAATTACTTTATTAATGGGTGAATGCTTGAAGGAAATGGCGCTGGCCCGGAACAAACGGTAATAACGATAATGTAAAAATCTGGTTAAATAATTATAAGTGAGAGCTATAACATTTGAAGATTGATTTAATTCTTCAAAATATTGAAATACCCCCCGGTATGTTAATGTTATTAGTTCAATTTTATAATGATGCATGACTGACCCTTTTAGCTATATAGTATTACAGATGGAAAATGGAAATGTTATAATATGAACTTGTTTCAACACAGTAAAATTGAACAGGTCAGGGCCAAAACCTGTATACACCAGATAGCTGGTGAGGTCCAAAACCTGTCTATACCAGATAGCTGGTCAGGTCCAAAACCTGTCTACACCAGATAGCTGGTCAGGTCCAAAACCTGTCTACACCAGATAGCTGGTCAGGTCCAAAACCTGTATACACCAGATAGCTGGTCAGGTCCAAAACCTGTATACACCAGATAGCTGGTCGGGTCCAAAATCTGTATACACCAGATAGCTGGTCAGGTCCAAAACCTGTATACACCTGGGATAGTTGGTCAGGTCCAAAACCTGTATACACCAGATAGCTGGTCAGGTCCAAAACCTGTATACACCAGATAGCCTGTCAGGTCCAAAACCTGTATACACCAGATAGCCTGTCAGGTCCAAAACCTGTATACACCAGATAGGTAAAACTTACTGGAAAAACGTCTCATTTATGTCAGTTTTCAGGCCGGCTCCTCATGTCCACAACTCTTCATAATGTTGAAAGTTTTCATGCTTTAGTCAAACCATGATCGATCATAGAAAATCATGATCGATTAATCATAGTTGGGAGGAAAACAACTGATCATTGATTTAATTGATTACCGAATGACAGTCGGTCCATCAAAATGTACTGGAGAATAGGTGTATCATAGAAAAATGATGGAATTTGCTTAATTTCTCTTAAAAAGTGCAGGAATAAATGAATATATATTTTGTATATTACACTGGCTATAATTGGCATGTTTTATTTCTATGAAGGAATGTTTCAAAGTTTTGTGTTGATGAAAAGCTATCATAATAAGCAGGGATGTGTAGTGGTCCACTACACATCCCTGTAATAAGTTACAATAAATGTAGTTTTTGCTTATTTTAAATTCAAATTCACAAATATGAGCCGTTTGAATTGTTTGCGATGTACCAGGTAATAGTTATAGTTACTGTATATTGAAAACAAAATATCTGAACATAGTAGAAAGGTTATGTATCACAAGTACCAGTGTTTGTGTGATGTGTCAGTGACTTTTAAGTACGATACGTATCCGATCACCTTAATCAAAATAATTGGAAAATTGCAAGTGAGCTGAAATTTGGCCCTAATAATTTTGTATGCACCATGTTTAACACAAAAACTTTCAAATTGGAATCAATAGGTTTTTCGTAATCAATTAATTTGGACATGTAAAATTAACTGTATTTTAGCTTTGTTTAAAAATTTGCTGCAAATGAAATCGAAGGGTTTTCATAGGTCTTTCAAACACCGGGAGACTGTTTTGATGGAAGATAGTGATAGACAATATGGTGAACAGGAAGGCACCACAGGGGCATGAGAATTAAAAAAGTATATATTTTGAGACGTTTCTGATCAAATGTGTAGGGGTGTCCAATGATGTGTCAGGGGGTTTGTTTAACACATGAAAATGCCTTAGGAAAAGACTGATATAGACAAAGCCTGTTGTCTTATGATATTGTAAATATATGTGTATTTCTTTTCCTTTTCTGTATGGTGTTATATTGAATATATATATATATGGATTGAACTGATTTTTAAAAAAACCCATTCATGCCTGTGCACCTATACTCCTTGAATGTTTAAAACATTTTGTTCAATACCTTTATTTTACATTCAAAATATATACTGGCTATAACAATTCTTTAATATTTGAGGTATGGAAATGTTTTTTTTCCTTTAAAGCAAGGGATATTTCTGGAACAACCTAATGTCACCTAAATGTTTGCTCTTGCAATGGTCTCAAGCTGTTTGAGGTGGGAGGAGGAGCTTCAAATGACATTGCATGCAGTATATAGGGACTTTTAGCAGAAAATTAAGTATTACATGCTTTTTTAATTGTCAATAAAATATTTTTTAAATAATTAACACTACATGATCAGGTATTTTATCAGATGGTATTTTATCAGATGTTGATTTAAAACATAAAAAAAGTTTTTATAATACATATCAGAACAGCTATCAAAACGAATACTGTGTCTTATCAATATATAGATATACACAGACCTGTTAAGAATGTATATATATATTACAAATGTAGCACTTAATACATTTTATAGATCAATTGAACCCCGACCATAAATGGTATTTGACAGTTATTAAAATCCTGAACAATGAAAAATAGTTTGATAATGGTTTGAAGTGTATACTGTTGCCCACTAATGTATTGTCTTTATAGTCCCGCCCGGGTGTATCGATTGTGTCACACCTTTACAAATTGACCAGAATCGACGAAATGAAGCAGTGATTTTCTTTGTTAAAGCAATGTAGTCAACACATAGGCAGTCTATTGTGTCAGTATAAAAGGTTATTGTTCCTACATAGAGACAAATTAATATAAAACAGCGTCAAAATCACGATACTATTCTGTTGACGGTCAGGCATTTAAATCACCCCATCGGTCCGATATCCATAACGTTAAGTGTTACTGGTAACACTCTGGTAATACTGTCTGGGGACTATCTCTGTTTACACGGATATATCGTACTGATTGTTGGTATAATCGACCGACAGTACATAAATTCTGTAAATATTGTCAGATTATATCTTAAGAGCGGATAAGCACCATACTGTATAGTCTACTTTCGATTTAGAGCTTCCGCCGATGTGAGAATGACCAATGGAAACAATCGAAAGGCGTCATTGACAACGATCCTTAACAACGTGTGCCACGCGCGAGGAGTTACGCGCCAGTAAAAAAAGATGTCTGTCAAAAGTAAGTTATCGGTGTAAATTAAAATTAACGAGTCTTGATAATCATTGTTAATTATAAGGACTACACGTAATATTTCTTTTGCAGGCGAAGGATATTCCCGGATTGATAGTCTGTCAAAGTCGAAGCGGGCGCCGTCCGAGTTTCAAGAGGACAGGTAAGGTTACCTTTTCCGTTGTGTATTCAATATATCCGCTCTCGATAGGTAATCGATACAGCTGTAGTGTCAGCTGTTTATGATTAACGCTCGATCACAAAGACAGTCTTTTCAGTGTGTAACGAATCCTCTTTTCCTTTGATTATTGTTTAAATGTGAGGGTTATTTTCTTTACATTAGTTCAATGTTTTACTTGACAAAAACCATGTATGGTCATCACGTCAAGGGTTGTACCTATAATCATCATTAATTACCGTATTAATTCTAATAAACGTCTTGCTCAGGTAAGATAAAAAAAATATAGAAACAGTTTGTAAAACATGAATGGTTTGTTGAACATGTATGATTTTATTATGCATATATATGTTCATATTCATATGTGTGTGTTTTAATTTCTATTTGATAGAACTTTACATTTTTTTATATGATCTGAATTCGTCTGGATTTATTATTATAAATGTGTATATAATACCTCTACGGTAGATGGATTTAATTTCCCTCCAGACTGAATTTTTTAATCGAAATGGTAATGGGATTCGAGAAATTATGCGGTCAAAATGTTTAGGAACGCATGTAATGCATGAAAATCATGCATTCTTTTCCATTACAGTAAAAATATCCTTTTACACTTGTATAATATCTGTATGTCTCCATTAATTGTGGTGTCATCATATATTTTTAGGTTTTGCACAGCAAGTGTCACTTTATTATCATTTTATGACAAAACAAATAAGACCTTTGCATATATATATATATATACTCTGCCTGTATCTGTATAACTCTGTTACTGTACTTGTAAACATGTGATTATTGACATCATCTCATTGTTAGCATAGGTAATTTGCAATAATAGTTATCTTTGCTTATTAAATCGTAATGGTGTCTGACCGATAAGCTAACCAGACTTTAGGGTTTCTTGGCTGTAATTATACAGACAGATAAGCTAACCAGACTTTTGGGTTACTTGGCTGTAATAGTGTGTTCCTATGTATACAGACAGATAA
>JAUMHH010201200.1:0-28732 GCA_032359455.1 Chlamys rubida | reverse complement strand
GTAATTCGTATCCTACGGACATACCTCCATTAGGATCCAGTGTTATATGGGATTTTACCGTCTATATTACTTCTTTGTCCCATATATATTTATATATATACAAATACATCTAAAACTAAGACATATTTAATAATTGGAAAGTTACCTGTGCAAATTATCCGAGGGAACCACATTGTTTTTATTATTTTATATACTTTGTACTTAAAATGCACTATCTAATCAACATTATAATATGCGTTATATTTATGTCAGAAGGTAATAAGAACTATTTGACAGAAAATTCCCACCGTAGCCGTTATTCCATATATCTTTTTACACGCTAATATTTGAGTATTCAGTTTTTGGATCATTCTCAAAAGTTTCATGTCTTTAAAACACGTCATTGAAAAATGTAAAGCTAACAAAATAAAAACAGTAACCATTAAAAATAACCACTTTTTGACGTCTACATCACACCAATTCTAACAAAGTGCTATATTTTTCTAAAAAACACCAATTCTCACATCACCGAATCAATACAAAAGTATCATGAAAATACTACAAAGTGCTATATTTAAAAAAAAAAAACATGTTTTTGTTTTAAGTTAAGTTACATAAACAAATCCTCAATACTATCTACATAGAGAGATAAACACTATTTTGTATAATACAAAAATATTTATGGTTGTATATAAAGCAAACAACTCAATATAAATTGTAGTTTTGCAATAAAGTTAAATCAGTAAATAGACCTTCTGGAAGGATGCAAAGCCCAGTAATAGTGACATTGTGTTTGTAGAAATAACTATTTGAAAATATGCATTTTGACCTATGCAATGAAACAGATGAGATTTCGTATTAGGGATAATTATTTATTCTATATACGATTTTGATATTCCCAAAGCCATATTGAAAGTATCAATTCTAATCAAACCCGTACAAAATATATTTTAAAAATAATAATTATTCATAAAGCATTATAAAAATGTTTGCCTAGCTATACTTAATATTTATTTAATGATTTTGTTTGTCCGGGAAGCAGATATTTAATATCGTAAGATGATAGGACAATATTTTGTATTCAACAGCTTCTGCGTTTCACAATTTTGTAAACTGTATAATCTGCAATTTTATATAAATATTTGAAAATAAATTAAAATGCTGAAATATTGCCATTTGGTATGAGATGAAATAGGGGGGAAATGTATATTACTCAAAAGGACCAATGATATATATACATATGTATTTTTTTAAAGTTCACAACATGAGAATATGTGCAGAACAAAAATGACCCTTTAAAAAGTGTATGGATCCAAATGAAAAGAACTTAGAAATCAAGCGTTGGAGCGGAGCGAAAATATAGCAAAATATGTTTATTGAAGATAAAAATATTTTAAAACTTTAGACTATGTCATTGTGCTTGCTTCAAAATAAGTTATTGTTAATAAAGATTATTAAATCTAAATTAATAAATATGTATGTAGCATTTATCTGTACGTCTTAGTACAGTACTGTGATAAATCCGGGTGAAGGCTGTCCCAGGCTGGAGACTCGTATCGACCCCTCAACAAAGGACAGCGACAACCAGCTTGTGTAGTATGCAAATCCAGCATTTATGCAAATAAAACCATCTGAATGCTTGGTTCACTAATCACCATATTCATCACTGGCTCTGGTGCTGATTAGCTGGGGCGCAAGCGGGATATGTGCATGTTACAAATAAAGAGTAATAATTGTATCCCGATATATGTTATGTTATGCGATATATATCTATGCCTCAAGTGATATAAGCATTATATAATAGGTGAATGTAAAACTAACCCTAGCATAGTCACATAAAGGACAGAGGAGGCGCTGGTATTGCTTTATCCCTATGATTACTTACAAATACATGATAAATAATTTATATGTAGCAAATAAGTTCGACTTCTTTCATCCATTTTGTGTCTGTCGGATTTTAATATTTACAGTTGCTAAATAGAGGACAACAATGTCAATCACGATGTACGATTTCACCTTTTTATATATCTGAGTTATCTTCCTTAACTAGCCTCTGAGTTATCTCCCTTAACTAGCCTCATTTTAATGGTTCTGTTTTACTGTTCATTTTCATTTCACTTTTTTTTCGAATTACAATATGCAATCATGCTTTATAAACATTGAAGTCAACCTTCCAGACTGACCCTTTGGAATAATCAAATTTTACAGGGGAAGTCACCATTGTTCCATACCTCCTCAGTCTAAAAACTGTATAGGAATAAATGTTTGATTTCTATTCTTGCTAAAAAATAAATGATGTGTGGTGTCAAAAGTCTTCAGAGAATATTATTGACACTCACCCAAGAGTCTGATTTGGCGACTAGTGCAGTGCGGGTGCTGCAGACATTTTAGCGCAGCGTTATTTAATTAGCAATAAGCATTTTGTGTTTTAAAATATGTGCAAATCACTATTTCTTACAGCGACATGGCTTATATTAACATTTTTACTGCATATCCGTTACATCAGGCCATGTCTCATGTTAAGTATGGATTTAGCCGATTTGCGTCCATACCACAATGATTGTTGAAAATATCCCTTCAGTACGTATACTACATATGTTCAGTTATAAGTGATCTGAATATAAGTACCCCAACGCATTTGCGGTATAAAAGTATCAGCGTTGTCCTTTCAAAAGTCTAACGTCACCTAATTGATGTTTGATTAATCATTCTTATAATTATATGACGTTATTAAAACAACTAATCCAATTGCGTTCAAAGCCAGCTAAATAATATAATACGTATATATATATACAACACAGCGTCAACAATATAATATGTATATATATATACAACACAGCGTCAACAATATAATATGTATATATATATACAGAGACTTGCAGCAGGAATTTAAATGTAATAGCAGGATGTCGCTAAGTGGGAAATAATGGCTAGCAAACGGAATTTCTAAGTGGGATCTCCAAGACAATAAGCACAGTAATGTTTCCGTCTTAACAAATAGGTAAAGATGATAAAAAATAGATAATCAAATGCGTCAACAGACATGATCACAGTAAAAACGAATAAATTGTATCATAGCTAGCTTACAGAGACAAAGTAAAGTAGAAAACCATACAACACAGCGACAACAAACAAGGGAAAAGCACAACATAATTATATAAAGCTTAGCGTTAACATGACATGGCAAGAATAGAACAGATTTTTATATATCATAGCGTCAACAAGAAAGGCAAGTAAAAACAGAGTTTTATATATCATAGCATCAACAGAAAATGCAAGTAAAAACAGACTTTTATATATCATAGCGTCAACAGAAAGGAAAGGAAAAACAGAGTTTTATATATCATAGCATCAACAGAAAATGCAAGTAAAACAGAGTTTTATATACCATAGCGTCAACAGAAAAATGCAAGTAAAAACAGAGTTTTATATATCATAGCATCAACAGAAAAATGCAAGTCAAAACAGACTTTTATATACCATAGCGTCAACAGAAAAATGCAAGTAAAAACAGACTTTTATTTATCATAGCGTCAACAGAAAATGCAAGTAAAAACAGACTTTTATATACCATATCGTCAACAGAAAAATGCAAGTCAAAACAGACTTTTATATACCATAGTGTCAACAGAAAATGCAATAGTAAAACATAATTATATAGACCACAGCGTCAACAGACAAGACAAAAGTAAAACAGAATTGTCTATATCATAACAGACAAGGCAAGAGTAAGCCATCCGTATATATGTTATAGCGTCAACAAACAAAATCAACGCAATATAAAAACTCATACAACTGAAGATCAACAGACAAGTAAATTAAAAACTATATGAAATAGCGTCAATAGTCATTGAAAAAGTAAAATCTGAAATGTAAACCTCAATATTTGCAAGGGCAAGAGTAAACCAGGAATACACATGGACAACATGCAATGACACTGCATACTAGGCAAAAGTCTCTATACAACAACATAAGTTTACAATGTCAAACTAAATTTAATATGATAAAACAAAGCATAACAAAGCATCAATATACAAAGTCAAAACAATTTAGTAATATATATTATTATAACATAGCAAAAGAAAGCGTATCGAAAAAGAACAAAAACGTACAAGAAAAAAACTAAGAAATCACAGTCATTATGCATGCAATGATAACAAAGGGCACGAGACACCTAAACAAAAAGGAAAGCTTTATAAACCCTACAAACAAGTGGAGTGGTACCAGGTGCACTTGTTATTCACTTCAAATTCTTAATATTTCTAACAATTGGAAGAAACAAGATGATAATAATAATAATTACATGTGCTTCTTTAACGATTCAATCAAAAATGCTCTTTACGAATTACGAATTTAATAAATAGATTAAAGCATGCTGGTTAATTAATCTCTCATTAACTACTGGTTTTTTTTTAAATTAATAGAACATAAAAAACGTTACATAAATGGAAAATGATTAATAGCAGTTGAAAATTCCATTCCTTACTCTACATGTAACACAAAATTAGCCATTTATATCTAGACACAACTGTTTTCCCATTAGAATTATATCCGAATGTGAAAAAAAAGACATTTGAAATCTTTCGTTAGTGGGTCAGGTCATAAATCGTCGTATCGGATAACATGTCATGTGTACTTTAATGGTCATTAATTATGGTCATGTCTAACGGATTGAGATTTAAATCATATTCAATTAAAAAATCTGTATTTCATCACTTACATGGATAAACTAGTGATATTTAGTTAACCAAATACAATGAGCCCCATTCTCATGAGCATGAAAGTAAATCTGTTGTTTTTAAATCCCTAACAAACATCTAATGAATTGTTGATTTCAAAATGCAGTAACAAAGTGACCAAGAAAAAAAAGTCAATATGATTTATCGAATATGAATACCCATTCTGCCATGTATTTTGACTTTTTGACTTTTGACTTTTTCATTAAGCTGCCATTTTACAGTTTATGCCTTTGAGGTATTTTTATAAAAAAAAAGATGTGCATCAAATTATCAGTTAACGTTGATTAACAATATTAATTTTCTTTATTTCTATACATAAGCATGACCTTTAGTCTCATCAACAACAATTTAATTATAAACAATAAAATTAGCAGTTCATAATTATTTTCATTCTTATACCAAAGTCTTTTTTATACTACATGTATATATCAAATGTTATTTTATAAGTCAAATTTGATTTTCTGATAAAATAAAACAAACTGTGAAATACATGTATACAATCTCAGTAAACAGTATTTCGTAAACGAGGAAAGTATGTGAACAGTTTTATAATAAAAGAGAGGTCAGCAATGTTATTGTAACCCTGAACACCTCAGCGTCTGTTAACATACATCACAGTACTATTTCACCTACTTTAACATAATGTCAGACTTTAATTAATTACACCTAGGTATCCTCATCATATTTCATCAGTGTTATGACGCTGCTCATGTGTTAAATCTGACCGGCCCAATTTATCACAAGTAGCACCGGCCCGTGACGTGCTGACTAATATAGTTTTATATCAATTAATGCCCAATTATAGCTTTGTTTATATATCTATGCGACCTAATTTATTTGATTAATGAAGACCTTGTAAAAGATAGCTTAATAAACAACCACATGGTTCTATTAATCATTTGCATCGTATTTGTTATGGATGATTTAATAATTTATATTACTATATATACATAATGGATATTTTTGTCACAAGATCAGAGCAAGGGGAGATAATTCTGGTTAGAAAACGTTAATATATAATCATGCACATCGATAAATATGCATGGTATTGATATATAACTAACCAACCAAGTAAATAGAAATTAAGCAGCAAAAAGTTTTTGTATTATAACCTACTTACAATTTTTAAAATTGTAATTTTTAAATTAGTAAAAGTATAAAGAATTACAGTGCATAGGTTGATCGCATTGTATATAACAATTCAACAGCCTTTTTCAGTTGAATAAATTATTAGCATTATGTGCATACATATCACAAAACCACGGCATATTTGACTAATTAAAGTCATAATTGTTTATTGAATTATCTTGATACACGTACCTCATTCAATATACCCTCAAAAATATAGCTAAACGGATTAATATATATTTAGTAAATATAATAATAAAGCAATATATGTGAATAGGTAGATACAATATACAATATTGATTACTTATACTAGTGATGGTATATTTGCGTTTTGAGAAACGTGTTACATCAACCTTCTTGACATTCTGCATTTAATAAAGTTAAACAAACTATTTCAATATATTGAGCATGTGGCTTGTCTGGGTACATGTCTGCATATGCATAGATGATTTAAAGGAAATTTTCATCGTTAATCAGAAAATGCATAATGCTACAAATTATGATGAATTTTACTCTTATTTTCATACTGTTAGAGTTATGTAAGATAATGAAAGAGTTACACGACTGTAACTTAAATATAAAAACCAAATATAGCAATGAGTTTGAACACATGAAAATTACAAACACATAGTATATACCGGGATTTTTTTGCTGCAGTCCAATTTTCGCCTTTTGTGCCCACTATAGAGGGCGAAGTTATCATTCCAGCCAAAAATTCAAACAACGCAATATACAAAGGAATTAAACGTGAAGAGCCAAATTTAAATAAGGCAAAAAAAAATGATTTCTTGCGCAAAGGGCGAAAGTTTGCATGAGCAAAAATGTATGATGTCTAAATTACCTAAATTGGGTTTTGTTATTATCCTCAAATCCAGGACCTGGAAATTTATCCTGGTACTCCTACTTGTTATAAAGATGGTTTACGACATCGGATATATTACTATTTGTTGTAGGTAAACGTTCCTGTTGTCTTTTAAATCACTTGATATATTCGAAATAATCAAATGCAAAATTACATTAATTGTTGGGGAAATGTAATAAGAAACTAATATCTGACCATGTATTTTTTGTCATTGCATGGGCTCCAAGACCGATGACGCCGACAATGAAAAGTATATGAATTATTTATGTTATTCAATAGAAGAGTATCCTAAGGGCATCAGAAATATAACAAATCGACTGGAGTTGTGAGAAAGCGGAGTATATAAATCAAGGCATATTATTTTGCAATGACTCGCAATCGAGGCGGAGTTAAGTCTGTATCATGTATTTTTTATTATCCTGAAATGAAGTTCAATCTAAATCAGTGTTTTAAACATGTTTGCATGTTGTTCTGTAGAAACACGACTTTCAGTTATATGACTGTTTGCATCTGCCTTTTTAAAATGAATACAATAAGCAGTTCGAACCAAAACAATTAATCAGAGTGTTTACAATATTTATCATAAAGATGCAGCATAGCATGGTTATATTCTGTTTAGTTTAGCAAAGCTGTGATATGATAAAGTTAGAAATCATAATAATCGGGTGTACCAAGGCAATGGGACATTGGGTGTTACACACGAAATAGAGGGGAACGCGTTCTTAGACACTTACACAGTCCAGACATATCTGTTCCGGCGACCTTACACCGCTCCTGTGTAAAGTAAATGAAATTATTCTCATTTCAGAATATTAGGTTTCTTGCAAATTCAGAAAGGTTCCGCACAGTTTGGCCATGCTCGATGACAATAGAGCAATTTAGTCCGCCCTTACATTATCAGGAAGTGCAGACAAATGTTTGTTGTACACTGGTGTGATGCCACATGTTACAAACATCGATCTGACCTAGACTCCCCAACATCCCTGATGGGTTTTGTATTCAATTGAATGATTCCAGAATTGAATCAGTGTAATTATAGACTCAGAGGCGGAGTAATTAATCCGGAAGGTCTAACACCCCGTGAATATCTGGATCAAACTTGTGTGATACTATACCCCTAATGTAGCGTTTAATTCTGAAAACAATTGTGCGTGTACGAGCGAGCATGTTAACGGCCATGTTTTATGTTACACCGTGTTATTCGGTACAAATGAACACACCAGCTAACCTTTACCAACAACGTTACATACGTTCTGGCAGATTTTATGGTCTAGTTTTGATAATAAGGATATGGTTGCCATATCTTGTTCTGTAAAACATGTTCAGAGTGCAAGTTATATGGGTTTTCCAAGGTTATGAAAGACGTGCACCAGACGTTCACATTATCTCTGTATTTGATTTGTTGTGTTTTGTTTTTCATATTCTTAAGTATTATGTTTTATATTAATATTGTGTGTTTTTAAAAAAATTACAGACAAAGCAAATAAATCATTTGCCGTTGCATAATTGCCTACTTTGGCCATCCGATGGCAATAGCTTTAGCAGATCGAAGTCGTAATTTGCAAGTATTTCCTATAACATATTCATAGAATACTATAAATTCCCCGGTATTAGGATATCATAGAAGATGAAAATATTAGAAAATGGTAGTATTGTTATTTTTTGTTCCGAATTGATTGACAGAAACTACAGAACTTTTGAATTTGATTAAGGACATTGCCATGAAATTCACTGTGACTCCACAAAATGTAGATCTCTCAACTATCCCCCCTCCAACAAATAATTAACATTGTTAATTATGAACTTCTGAAACGGAACGACTTATGACCCGTTTAATGCCTGCGATAATGCCAGGTATAATGATCTCTGGTTTACGTGTACTATACCCAAGTCCCATGACATTTACCTGAATAGGTATGTATTCTACTTAACCAGTAGGATGGCAGTGTTTATACGTACATTATCATTACAATACTAGTGGTGACTTTGCGTGTCCTTCAGGAGATCACACTACATATGCATTCATAAAGAATTCACGACTGAAGGTATTTTTTTCTTGGCATTTCGATTCCAGTTTTTCAAAACAAACTATAATTCACTATTCGCCTATGCCGCTGTGTCAATGTTCCTCCCATTCCTAAATGTCGGGATAAATAGACCTTTTTCCTTCAAATAGTTGAATTTATGTGATTTTAAGTCAGTTTTAAACCCCACACAGATTGTGCCGAAAGATAAATTTCAAAAACACATATATTTTCTCGCTGTGCTTTAAAACTACAAAGAAGAAATGAATAAAATGCACAAAAAGAGATGGTAGTAATTTGTGATTTGTTTGTGTGTGTTGGTGGCTGGGTGTTGGGGTCATTAAGAAGGGTATTTATCCGGGGACCCATCTCACTCCCTGATCCCCAACCCCTCGGTCGGCCATTAATCACAACTTATCAGAGAGCGCCGATCACCTCGGGAGGGAAGCCATTTGACTGATGCCCATCTAGGAAAGAGAGATACAGTGTTTTGATAGATTTTGCGACACCTTTGACACAGCATTCGTATCCAGGGACGACGGATCGCATCAGCTTTCCAGCGTCTGCAACAGGCCTGACAACAGATATATAGAGAAGGCCGTAATAAGATGTTGTTATTGAGACCCACACACCAAACAAACGATATTGAAACATCAAAATAAGAGTCAAATTTGCTCGAGAGACAATATATGTTCCTAAACCACCTTTTGCTCATTCCTTAAAAGAAGATACATAATTTTATATATTAACTATTTATTAAGAATTCATCTTTGTTAAGAGACAACTTTTTAGTCTTCCTATTGTTTGTCTCTTAACACTTATTTGGCCATAGGAAAACAAATATACGAAGAAATCTACAGAATAATGAATAGAATCAAAATATTAATTGCCATTATCGGTAGTTAGTCCTCAGAATACATTAAGTAAGAAATAATGCAGGCAATTTTGTATTGTCATGAGATGATTTTATCTGATTTCTGCGAAAGTGGCGGATACCGTTTTTGACCAGTCCGTATATCCACTGGTCACATTGTTGATTCCGGTTGATTACTCCTCTAAATGGCACGAGATTTTAACCAGACTCTGGTCAGCAGACAAATGTTAGAACTAAATGAGGGTGAGGTTAACTATCAATATAATACTTGCATAATTAATGAGTTACGGTAATTTCCTTTATTCGGATAAGTTTACGTTTTCCTATATAATACAATGTTGTAGTTCTCCTCAATTTGGTTATAAAGATGTAGAATATTAATTTCAAGGCTACGTTTTACGGCAAATCCGTTTATATCAAATGAGATTAAAATTCCTACTCCGCAATAATATCTTTCCCGTATATAACCTGTAGATGTTCACCAACTGTGTGTGATTATACCATGCAATGCCTGTGACATGGTAGTTTGACAATAAGTAACTTGTTCATAAACAGTTCATTAAATTATTAATACCGGAACACTTTTTAAAATTGTAAATTGTAAAATTGCCATTGGCCATTGTAAAAATATTTGATCTACTGAGGTCAATATTGCCGTTTTACTTCATATTTCGTATGATTATTTTACGTCATAAGAAAGTTGACTCTGCTCTTAAACTCTCGGTCCACTTGTTTGACATTAACTGTGTAGCTGAAATTTATGTTGGCTTATTTTATATAAAATGTATCTATAAAAGAAACCAATTAACTGTTGCAGTCTTTGTTTAGGTACCTTCCCTCATCTGTTGTATTTCCACATATGTTTTGGAACACGTTTTACTTGGATTTTCATTCTTGTAACCCCCAGTATTACTGATGCATCCTCAATGAACGAAAGGGTCACAAGGTGCAATGATGTTCGCTATGTTTGACTTTTTACATCGACGTATTGAAGTGTTAAGTAGGTAATTACTTACTGTTTTATTTCTAGTGATTACTTGACACCGAAAAGTCTATTTATTGTTAAACATAACAAGTTTTTACAACTATGAAAAACCAGTACATGTGAACATTTAAGATCTACTTACTTTCGTATTTCAAACCGGCATAGAGCGGAGAAATGATCCATTATTTTAAGATGACTTTTTTAAAGTTCAAACAATACAGATGTCCTTTTAGCAGCAAGATAATGGAGCTAAGATGTTTCTTGTTCCTTTGATAGGCGATATTCAGCCAAGATTCTCGAATACTGTAAGATATGTTTTCCTACAATAATTAGGAAAACCTGTAATTGGTTTTAATGGTTTTAGCGTCCTTTTAATACCTAAGTTCATTAAAATGAAGTGTTTTCCTGTAAAGTATTAGTGTATGTTTGTAATGTAATGTGTGATGGGGGCTGTTGGTGTTAAGCAGGCAAATATAAATAACATTTTAATGACTTTGGTATGTCCCGGTCTGAAGACAGAATCCATTGCCTTCTCCACATGGGCGGACTTTCAATACTTACACCAAAAATGAGGTAGTAACAATTAAGGGGCTAGGAAACAAAACAAAATGTTAAAGGAAAACAGAAAGATCTTAAAATTGCATTGGTTGCAGCAAAATTTATTTTGGTCGATTTTTGTGTCACTGAGCATAGGGCTCAGAATCAAATACTCAATTCTGCATCAGTGTCCTCTTGCGAATCATGCAGTGGGCAACAACAGGTAGATGTATATTCTTTCCTCCATCCCCAACCTGCAGGGACGGGGAACCTAGAGGATAAGTAAAACGCAAATGCTTGGCTTTAATGTGCATTGTTCATATAAAGAAATATATGTGTGAGAGAATGTGTGTATGTCTCCAATGCATAAAACTGCGTCAATATTAAATTCAAAGCCAAACAATTTTTATGCGCGTGTTCTCGTGATGTCACGTTTGACAACAAGACTGTGGACCATTTGGAATGAGCTCAAAACAATTCTACCGTTCTCTGCTATTACTTAGTAAGATTTGCTTACCAACTTCACATTTTGTAAGTGAATTAAGACCTTAGTGTATGTAGCAAAGAGGTTCCAACACAACGACTTGTTCCTCCTCCGTCACTTAATATACAGCTGTACAGAAAAGCTTTTGCTTTCAATGAAGTGTACAGAAAGTGCCGTTCTGATCAGCCAATACCAAAAGTGATGCATGCATGTTCACACTGTGACAGATATCACGTTTGATATCTATCACAGCGGGATAAATATATATTGATCAAGATTGCTAGAATTTGATATTTCAACGGCAAAAATGTAATGCAAAAACAACAATATCACAGAAAATAAAATACAACAATATAACAAAACAAAATAATATAATAATATCACATATAGATTTAACACGTAAATACAACAATATCACGATACATAAAATGCAACAATGTCATGAGTAGAAACAATACTTACAATAGATGTACATTGTAATAAAAGATAACTGATACATGCAATATGGTTGTTTATTTCATAGTTGTCAATATGTTTCGATGTTTGCAGTTGCAGTTGATAAATTTGTAGAAGTTTATCAGGATCAAGACCGTAAATGGCTCACAAACCTAATAAAATAATTACCCAACTGAAAAATATTGACCAATGCATGGGTGAAATATAAATACTCGCCATCAGGAGTTTTAACACCCGGTTGACCAGAGTGTCCCAACTGACCAGTCCTGTACAAAATAAAATATCTAATAACGTCACTATCGCTAACATACATCGTTTATCTTACCTAAAAATAGAATCAGCTGTAAAATGATCATCATACAGATCTTCTATGATGTTAACAACAAGGTTGAATTTTGATCTCGTCGTCTTGAGAATAATAAGGTCACGATTTTCAGTAAGAACATATTTAAAGGGTAACGCTGTTTCAAACCCATTACAGAACATGATGTTTTACAAAATTACTTTGAGAAGAAAAGGTGTATAGTTTTGAATAAAACTGCATTTTTGCTGTCGATTCTCATGTTCTTTCGACGCCATTGAAATGGATTTTATTAAAGACGGAGAGAATATTCGGTCCGTATCCTATTTTTCTCACTTCTTAGCACGGTTGGCGGTGCACAATATTAGTTCTTACTCTCGTGCGGTCGTTTCTCTTGATTGGTAACTTCACCGGGGACTGTCGTTCGGCTGCCTTGTCATGAAATATGGATGTCAACATGCATAATTTCAAGATATTTGAAGAATTTACCAAACTGTTTTGTTCGAAAAATCGATTATTTTACGACACCGTTTATCTTTTAGCTCCCCACAAATCATCCAATACATTTCTCATCCCGCGCTGTCTGTTTGAGCGATGATGCTGCGCAATGACAAATGGCAGAAGAGCTCCCGCGAACAATTCCAACTATAGATTCTATTTTATTCGGGATATTGGAATTCGAACGTTGATCCTTTTAGTGCGGTTTGTTATCGCTTTGCTAATTCTGCATAAGAATTAAAGTGCATTCTATTCCACGGTCCAATTTGGTTCTATACATTTGTCCAATCATTTGGTTTGCTATATCTGCAACCGCAGAGCGTCTGGTTGACGCCGGTCTGTATGTATTGGTGCTGATGTTGCTGGATTCTTTGCTGCACATAGTTTTACATAACAATAACACTATTCATAGAATAATGAATGTAACACAGAGTATTAGACGGAGTGCCAAGTCATTTCGTAAAACATCTTTTTTTATCTGTAGTGCCAAATATTTGCAACATTAATTCCATTTTCGAACATTGATCTTGCTTATGGTTTACATTATACGGCGTGTATTGCAATACCTATATAAAAGAAAAGCTGTCTCTCCGAATGAAATCACGAAATCCTGCCTAACGTTCTTGCTATCCAAGTTTAGCTGTCAATACGAATTGACCAGGTATTTCCTCTCTACGTAAAACATACGGCAAACATATACGTACGGAAAGCGTGATATTCATTAGAAATTCATATTTGTTTATATTTTTCATATATAAAAATATAATTCTAATGGTTGTAGCATTTCTTCTATATGGATATGACAGATAGCAGATTTACTGTACGGTTATAGACGGTGCGATAGTTCAGCTTATTGACGAAAGCTTATCAGATTATCGGCAAAAGTAAACGATAAAGGATTTTAAAAACTTATTGTCAAGTACTTATACTACTATGGTATTTAAAATCCTTCATTTGATTTATTTTGACACTTCTAGGGAGAAACTGTTTCAGAGTGAACATGCAGTAATTGACATAATCTACTGATGCGTCTCTGCTTAGTGATGTAAGCTAGACTTTCTATAAACACCACTAATTAACGTTAATTACAACAGAATGTATGACACGTTTGCAGCCTTGTGTAGTAGAGTATCTGACCCCTACGAGAAGGCCCTGAAGTCGAGGTTAGAACTGATGTACAATCCGCGCGCTCCTTTATCTCGTGTTTCCCACGTACATTTCGTAAGAATTCTCCAGCTCGCCACGCGACCGTGACATTCTGGCAAATCGGAGAAGGTAGTTATCTACAATTAAACTCCGATCTGTCTTTTTTATATTGCAGTTATGCTCTATGTGATTGTCCTGAATAACCTTTACAAATCGGCGTCATCAATCACCGCTGTATGGAGTGAAGCAGCGTAACTGTTACAGGTTAGAGGCCGGGTGTCAGTCCAATGTTTGTTTCACACGTACGTGGAACCGGCGGGTTTATCTGAACAGGTCGGGATAGTCACGGGGAATCGGACACATCGCCAGGGTGGTTGTCGGCCCGGGGGAATGGGGAACGTTGAATGTGGAGCTAGATTAGCAAATTGAGGGGTACTTTTTTTTACCTCTTCCCTCTAGAAGGGATTGGGTCATTCCGCCAATAGCCGGAAAGATGACCACACTCGTTCCTAAACTAAACAATTTATATTTTTAACCTTGACGAGCTGCTTGGAATGTGTATCGGAATCCGTTAGAAACGCCTATGCAAAGGATTGTAATTATTGCGTCATAATTCACGGCAATTGCATCGTACCTCGACGAAAGTTAATGCATTATCGTAACATGTGAAGGTTTTTCTTTCCTTAGCAATGCTTATTAGAGTGCGGATATTTTGAGAAAACATTAATCTAGCATACTGGTTCACAAACTATGCAAACTATTAGCGGTTTTTAAATCCTAACGATTCAATACAATTAACGAAAGGCAACAGCACCTATTAAGACACATACATGTATATACATGGCATGACCAATTATATATCTTTGCATATGCAAACATATTCATTAGTATTGAGAAATATATAACTTGTCCAGCTTAGAAATGTGAAACTGGATTTAAACACATGATTCTGTCCCTTCACTGAACAGGCTTTTCAATCATACAACGAACACAATATGCAGCGCAAGAAGCACGAATTCTAAAATATTTGACAAATAACTTTTTGTTTCGCGATTTTATCTTTACAATAGAGAGCGGCACTGTTATAAAACAAAAGCTTCTGAATACTTCTCATTCTTTCATTGTGCCATTGTTTCGCTGAAAAAATCTAAATTGGTTCCACTCGAAAATAATTAATCTTCACATTACGTTAAAATGGTTATGAACGGCGGTTGAATGTAGCTATTCCGTAACTAAAATCAGTATTATGCGCTGCATGTGCTAATTTGCTCTCTGAAGTGTGCACTGTACATGTGTTCGCGCCAAATCTCTTTACTATGTATTTCAAGTTTTCACAACCGATTCCGTGTTGGGTTCATGTGCAGATGAACTTCTGTCATTAGTTCAGATAATATCAGAACGTTACAGCTCCGGGCCCAATATTGATCTATATATGTACTGTGCACGTTCCTTTCAAAAGTGTGCAATCTACTTAATCACATGTTTCGTCACCTCCATGCACGCCCCGAGGTAGATAACTGAAACAGGAACATTTAACAGCTTCCTCTAAATCGTGGGAACTTCAATTTGAAAACGTTAAAAGGATTTTACAGCCTTATAACATTTCTTATTGTGACAATGCATCATATTTCTGTTTTTCCGCTGTGTGTATATTTTGACACATGTACAGGACAGATATCCGATATACTATCCCCGCGATTTCACCGGTATATACAATGGTGTAATTGTAGTGTGAATATCGTGGTGCTACAGTTTACAGACACCCGGGGGTTTGGCCGACTACTGATATATTAACTGGTGTCAACAGACGGCCGTGTCATTGTAAACTATGGATGTGTCTGGCCTGGAGCAGACCCAATATTTACAAACTACACGGATATTTATTAATCACACCTGTCCTTTGTTCGACTCCATATTATACAGATGTCACACTCAAAGGTGCGAATTGACGACCTATAAACAATAATCAGTCTTGTCAAGCGGAGAACAGATACTGATCACAGATAAAGCGTAATTAAGATCATGTATCAGTGAAGGACTAAAGTAAGAATCGGAGTCGGGACAAAAAGTACGGAAACACCCACAAGTGCTGTCGGATAATCGGGTATTTGTTATACATCACCGACAACGTGTCCATTTCGGCGTCGAAATTGTTGATGATTAGGCTCATGTGTACAGTGTCACACTACAATTACAGCATAACATAAATACATGACATGTTACACGCTGGAAAGTTGTCGAGTCAGAACTAGACGTACGTTCTCCTATTTTAGTACTAAGGCTAAGGCTAATAAGCATGCTTTTACCGTGATAATTTTACATGTTTTACACTAAAAGACATTCGACATTCGAAGAAGAACTGTACATACAGGTTACCAAAAACAATACCGGAATTCATTGCGTGGATTACTAACGGGAGATGTATAGAACACTTACATATAACGGAAACTAGAGGTAGGCAGAACCTGATTTTGAGGTAAATGGAACGCTCACACAGAACCGGAAGTGGGTGAACAGAATATTAAGATATAACTGGAACTGTAGCCATATTGGCTCTAACTTATAACAGCAACGAGAAAGAGAGGAGCATGGCACGCTTTAACGGAACCGGAACACTCGGGAAGGTGTATGGAACATTTACACAAAACCGGATACTGGGCACATTACCGGATCCAGAGCTGTGCAAAACACTGACTTATAGCCGGAACTTGAGATGCCCGGTACACTGCCACAGAACTTGAAATGGATTTTTTTAATAATGCTAACATAACACCAGGTCTAGAAATACAAGAAAACGTATGTGTGTATATATAACCGGAGCTTGATATGTATGAAACATCTACACGGAACCAGAACTGATGTTATAATTATGGAATACTTACCAAGAACAGGAACTAGATCGGTATGGGAAACTTAATTAAACGATAGTTACATTAGACGTAACATGGTATCGACACTACATGTATATAAGGTGTACTCGAACAGAACCGGACGTAATGATGTACCGGTCATTAATAACAGAAACATGAACAAGGAAACGGCATAATAACTATATAATAACTATATTTGAAATAACATAAAAACATAAACCAAACACACAATGTCAATGATTTGGCGATTATTGTCAGGTTGTCGCGATGGAAGAGGAGTTATGTTCTTAGTGGTTTACGCCAATATCTATTCCATAAGGCCGATAATAACGCAGGGTAAAGACGCTTACATACATTTTCGAAACTCACCCTAGATAAATATTCTTAAGATACATATATAAGTCTCCTGTCTTAAAGTACATTTACTTTTTCTATAATTATATACATTAAGTTTAAGGTTCTTTCAAATCATGTCGTTGTAAATATGATTTAAAGACTTTTTTAAAATCAATATGGGTAGAATTAAATCACATCGAACGGCATTATCGTCAACGAGTTACAGTTTAGTTTGGTTTGTTTGTGTTTTACGTCCTATTAACAGCTATGGTCATTTGAGGACGTGCCAGGCTTTGTTGCCGGAGGAAAGCCGGAGTTCCCGGAGAAAAACCACGGACCTACGGCCAGTACCTGGCGACTGCTCAACGTAGTTCTCGAACCGGCGACCCAGTGGTGGAGGGCTAGTGGTAGCAGAATGTCAAACTTGGCCACCGCGGAGTTACAGTAAGACGTGGTACGAAAAACGGAAATGTGACCTTTACTTTTGTCACATTTCTATAATTTTCCCATCTGCGCATGTGCATAATAGATGTAGAACAAACCTACGTTCAAGACATACATGTGAAATGATAATGTCTCAGGCTAAATATCAAAGTTCAAAGGTTAAAAGTCAGACCTGTATTGGAAATTCAACATTTAGGCTGGGGTACATACCACTGTATTCCTCAAAAACTGGTTGGTGATTTGTTAATGACGAAACTTACACCATACAAGTACCCCCTATGAATGTTTCGTCTTGTAAGATGTTATAGGCCGAAGGCAATTGCTCCAAAGATCATTACATAGACAATGCTTCAACACTCACTGACTGTGTACAAGACTTGGTGATTATTGTCAAAATACAACACAGTTAAGGATTCTTGGTCCAATTAAAAGTCCCAGTGTAATAGTGCCAAGGTCAGTGAAACACGATCGTCTGAAGTACAAATAAAGGTACATTTACATGACTTAAATTACTAATGTCAGGCTGAAGTTCGGGTCCATGAAGTTTTTGAATGGAGGTGTATACACAAATATGATACACCTGCTATTATTAATAAACATTGAATTGCATATTCTTAATTTTGTGTGTGCTATACATAAATACGTGTATTTCAGTCCTCGTAGTTATAATTGCATCGTGTTGGAAGGTTTATTTAATGTCCATGATCAATTTCAAGCATGATTTATACAATGCACCACATGATGAATCAGGCGAAGGCAAAGCACCGAAATTCACTCTCAAAGGATCCGGGTTTCCTCGTTGAATTTTGGACAAACATTGACGGCCTAATTTGTAACCAAATTCCTGAAAACATAACTCAAGCCATTTTTTAACAAACATTCGCATTTCTAAATTCTTGCTTGTTTTTTTTTCTTTTTCTTTTCAAGATCAAATAAATCGACTTATTATAGATTTATCTACGTGCACTAACTATCAAGTAAGAAATACAACAGAAATATTATTAAAGAAAAAGCTGCGTTTCAGTTTTATTTTCCAATATCTTTTGCATTTTGCGACCTTGGTGATATTGGAATCTGAAAGTCAACGCTAAGTCGGTCTATGAGAAAATTGACAACACCGATCCACATAGCAATTTGAACTACCATCAAGGCTCACGTCACTTGTCTGGATTATTAATGCTCTGTGGTATTGGTGGTCAAGGGTTTCGGAATCAATTAAATTGGCATGTTCGCTTGACAGAAGTTTATCCAAGGAAGTCCTTGGCTCAATATTATATATTTACATTTCCGCTGCGAATCACTAAATAAACATTTCCAGAAGAAAATGCGTCCATGATGCTATACATATTTCTGCTCCCGTCTCGCATTGCTTGAAACTATCCAAAGTTCAGATGACGTTACGCAAGAATGTCGTTTCTACTGAACGGAACAGACACTTCAATACCGCAAATATTGAGGAATATATTTAGAACACTAATAATATAAATTTTGAATGTATTTATACTATATAGTGGCTTATATATGACATTTCGTCTTTTCGCTTTGCCGACCGCGAAAAGACGTCTAGCGATAAAACGAAATAACGAAAAGACGTAAACTTGCAAAGGCGAAACAACAAAATAAACCAAAACTAAGTGAAAATAACGCCAGCGCGTAAAAAAGCATGGCGTCTTATCTTCCTCGGCGATTGGCGTCTTTGGCGACAAAGCGCAAACACGAAATGTCACATATAAGCCACCATAATATACTTCTGCCCAGAGATAGGTATATACTCAAAATCATATGGCTCGGTCCGATCCATGTTCACTTCAAATTACGGTAAGTAGTTAGAGTGTACCATATACTCGTACCTGTATATGTATCGGGATATCTGGTATTTTTTTACCCAGAAACATAAGCGTTACCGCGGTGATTGCTACACCTGTCAAGTCTACCTTTGATGTGGGGAAGGTGCTGAGCAGGTATTATTAGGACTGAAGTGTTTGTTGACCACTGTCACTATTATCAGGACTAAGGTGCTGTTGACCACTGTCACCTGGTCAAGCAGTGTGTATTTTCTGAGGAAGACCACTTGAGTAATGGAATGTCTTTATGGCGTGATTAAACGACTTTCTAATAAGGTTTTATTTGGCTGCATGATTTATGTCTACTCGCTGACCAGTGGTCAAACCGATGTTCACGAGGGGTCAGCCTCAATTTACTTGCTTCGAGAGGTCAGTCTGTACCATCACAACTGCCCTCGAGGTAATCATCTATACCATGTCCCGGCGACAGTTTAGATGAACTCCCCCTCAAACCGAGTGTCCAGTTTAATAAATGGTACCATACATCAAACAGACTGGACTATGTCGTAGTAGATCCCTTTGATTCCTAACACTAGAAATAGTATGCATGTAATGAGGTATTACATATGTGAGCTTACAATTTACGTACAGATAAACTAAACTAATGTGTTGATTAATAAAAAAAACAAGCACCATGAATACATGCCTTTTCTGACTTGTATCGTCTCGTGGGTTTCTGACTCCTGTATCGTCTCGTGGATTTCTGACTCCTGTATCGTCTCGTGGGTTACTGACTCTGGTATTGTCTCGTGGGTTTCTGACTCCTGTATCGTCTCGTAGGTTCCTAAGTCATGAATCGTCTCCAGGGTTTCTGACTCTGCAATCGTCTCGTGGGTTACTGACTCTGGTATCGTCTCGTGGGTTTCTGAGTCCTGTATCGCCTCGTACGTTCCTAAGTCATGTATCGTCTCCTGGGTTTCTGACTCTGATATCGTCTCGTGGGTTTCTGATTCGTATTGTCTCACGAGTCCCCGCTTCTTACTTCTGAGTATTGTTAACGGAATCCTTGAGCAAGTAATGGTTGTTGCAGTCCGTTTTACAGAATCGGGGTTTGCTGTTCGTATTAGGCGAGGCAACTAATGTGGGTTCCCCTGCATAGAACATCGGAAGGCTTCTTCCTTTTCCATTGCTTATAAGATATTGAAAAGAATAAAAATAAGTCTATTTTGCCATTTCTATTAGTGAGATCTTATCTTTTCCCGTGTTGCCACTTTTCGCGACTTGAGCTTATTTATTTCTTGTTTTTCGTGGTTGAATTACTTCATTAACTCTCATATCTTAAAAGTAATACAGGGGAATAAAATCACTTGTATGAAATATACACTAGGTAGTGTTCCTTATTATTAATCAAGAAACAAATAATACCCTCTGTATCTTCATTTTTACTGCAGTGAGGATATCGAATTCAGTACTTTATCGATGCATATTAAAAGTTCGTTGTGACGTCACAACAAAAATGCCGTAGATCGTAGATTGTGACGTACAATTATAATAATGTTACAACACAGCGTAATATCTGACGGGATGATAATCAACAGGGAACAATTAAATGTCCACTTTTTTTTATTTATTTTCGATTTATAATACTGGTACACGCCAAGGTACAATGGCTATTATGTTTCTCTTTCATCTGGACCATCAGGATAAGGGAAAACAATTGCGGATCTCATCGTCATAAAATTACAGTTGTGGAATCGCACAGCATTACACAATGTGCGCACGCGATGTGTGCACGGTGTGCGGACGATGTGCGCACGACGAAAAACCTGTGCATAATAGCTTACGCACAAATTTGCGATAGCTATCGCACATTTTTTCAGTGGCATCGTGGTTGATATCATGCCTATCTTTAAGTATGTTGCCAATTTCAGCTATATTTGTATGCTTATCTATTAATGTATTGCAACAGTCATGGGATATTACCAAAGTTGTTTTGAAACGACTTCCACCGACTCTTGAATGTTATATATAGGTATTTGCGTATATAACACAAATCGGTTGTATACGGTACACATATATAGATACAGAGTAAGCAAAGCAACATCACACGTTAAAAGTTACAATTTGTACCAGGTAACGGGTACAATTCTTGTATTGGCGGATTGGTCGAGTCCTTAACACTCCGGCCTTCCTTGCAGGCGGCCGAGGTTCGATCCCCGAAGTCGTCGTACGCATGGGTATTCAGAGAAAGTGTTTTTCTCCTGCCCACACAACTCCAACAATCCAGGTGGAGTATAAACTGGTCTGGGGTGGATGTTGCGGTATCTGTGGTGTAGCATTCAAGTGAGGTGGTACTATAAATGATGCCTTTGGAAGCACGGACCCACTACAAACAGAACACACTACATCTCCAGCACACATGCAGGCATACACACATAGGGGATATTAGCCATATATATATAATGTATATGCTTATTGTATTAATTGTATATCTCTGTAATGTAAAACGCTTTAGAGTTGTTTATGTTAGTTAGATAGGGCGCTATATCAAATGTTACATATTATTATTATTATCATTTTTATCTAGTCAACCGTGGAAGGAGGTGTTATAGTAACCGACATAATTAACACAGGTAATGTCCATTTGTGATTTTATAACTCTCAAATCACTGATCAACTCTTATCGGCTACCAACCCCATTTCAACTCACAACGTACTGATACTGTAGCCGAAAATACAAATCCTTTATTGACAGATTTACAGTCATTGTAATAATGTGTAGAGTGTATTGGAGAATTGGATTTAATGCAAGATATATACTCGGAAATAAGTTTACGATGTACCTTATTTAACGGGAGCCTCTCCCTCCTCCCATCCCCCGCAGATGATTGTTGCACCAATTCAAAATAATTTTATTTCAAAAGAATATTTTTTTGCATTTTACGATCCAAACGTATGTTCAGACACATTTTACATTTATCTCGGGGTTAGTATGATCACGGATTTGGATCTAATCTTATTCCGTAGTCAGGGAACGAGAATGAGATAAAATTCATCTTCTATATCGTTATCGATATGTCAAAATGTATTACCGATCTAAAATCTAAAAACGTTTCCTTATCTTCCTTTCTCAATGTATAAACTATCTTATATAAATTACTGAAGTTAATAGGCAACTGTATCCATCACTACGCCAGCTCACATAGCATTTTATATCAAAACACTATGTCGGTACATTGTAAAAGATATGTTTGGGGTTTTTGTGCGTTTTTTCCGGACCAACTTTTGTATTCGTATACAAAGTAATTTGAAAAGACATCCAATTTTTTATCATATTAAATAAGAAACGAAAACAAGAATCATAGTTAATACAAAGTTTTTTGATTATTTTGAACTTAGTAGAAACGCTGGCCTGCATTTATGAAACTATTCTAATGCCCAAGCATTAAGTATCTTTGCTTATACAGTATTTCCTGATAACTCGTTGAAATCAGGAGACACAGTCAAAAAGTAGAATCCAAAACATTGAAAACGGGTTCCAGTTTGAGCACAGAATCTGGTCTTGAGCATGCGAACGGTTTCCTGAGTATGACTCAATATAACGGCAAATGCCCAAGCTCGGATCAAAGGCACCATCTTACTTATATCTATAGTCAATAGTAGGTGTTAGTAGGTGTGTAAAGCTACTTTATTAAGACGGATGCTGACATTTGTATCTTGTACATTCTGACTTTTCTCTAACTCAGTCCGGAGCCCGACTCGGCGGCCTTCCTCTTTCATGTCTTTTGAAGTTCCCGGTGCCGACCCCTGCTCCGGGACTGCATTGAGGCTGTGTTAAATGGGGCGTGACGCATGGACAAGCTCATACAAACGGGTCCACTTGAAGCCCTCAGCAGGAGTGAGCGGGAGGGGGAGTCGCCGAGGGGCTGATGGACCACATAAATCACTCCCAAATCTGCTATTCTCGTTCTCAAAGGATCGATTTTTATAGCGATGTCAGGAGTATGGATAAATACGAAATTCCAAGGTTTTAAGTCTCTAATAAAACAAACAAACATTGAATACCTGGTCGCCGAGGACTGTTCGGTATTCTAATTGTTATTATTAGATTTTAATTGAAGGTTACGTGTTCCAGTTGCATTCAAATTGAAATATGAGAATATGATGGGAGATTTGAAAGCTTCGCACCCGCTAAGGGTTAACCCATCCTACAATTGTTACATAAAATGTACGATACCTGACTTGTCTTATATGTGTGAAAAAGGAATATTTTCAAAATTAAAACCTATATATAGATGATACCAATAATGTTACATTAGATACCGATTACTTCACCATTTTTTTTCTGCAAATAATTTATTTTTTGCTTTAAAAATTTTGCTAAGAACAGAGGAGTGAATTTGCGAAAGTAGTTATTTGATTTTTCAATTGAGCAAATTGAAGTCCTATTTGAACAATTATTTGTCGTTAATGTTTCCTTGGAAGCGTATTTTAAGTTTTCTTAATATGTATTATATGTAAGTAATTCATCGTAGTTTGCCTGCAAACTATTTTGTAGTTAATGTCGAAAACAAAAGTTGTCAAAGGATATGACAAATCCTACAAATGCCAAACGTGAATCTTCAGGCATTTGTAACGTGTCCATGCTGTCATGGAATATTGTTTGCTGTAGTAGGCCTGAACGACGCTATGACAGATTTTCCTACATTTTTAGCTAGATAATCCAATAAATTTAACATTGAACAGAGATGTTACTAAAGATTGTTTTTCCAGAAAATGCAAAAGAAATAATATTTTATATTAAATACGGATATATTTATTATCTACTACTGCGGCATTAAAAAGAATCGATCCCTTTTCAAACCATATAGTGTCGAGTATCAACGGTCTTGTCCTGTAATCGTACGATAAGCTTTAGACATATCACTGAATAGTTATCAACGTTTATGGTGTGTTGTTACATCATTTGAATTTTTCATCGACAGTGACATAAGTGTTTTCCATTTATATTTATGTTGGCTCGGCAATGCCAATGACCTGTACATGTTTGGAGAAAGAATACATCTACTGTATCTACGTGGATGTATGTAAGAGGCGACTAATGTGGGCTTCCTGAGGATTGATGGAGGTGTCTTCTGCTTGTGGATATTGGAGAAACAAACAAAAAGAGATCTGCTGTCACCATTGCATTATTTAGGTCATATGTCTGTAAGATTTTGGCGGTGTTTCCAAAGGTATACGTCTTTTCCTATACCTTAGTTGTTGCACGGACATAAAACGAACAAAACATGCACCTATCTCTGTAGTTACGATCGTGACTTCATTAGAAGTGTGACGTCATTACCATAACGTAAGAGCAAACTAGCTAAAAAATGGCTATTTGATTTCCTATTTATTAAAAATCTACCTCAAATGTGACTTTTTTGGTTAAAAACTATAAATCTGAATTGCATTCTGAACAGATTCATACTCCTATCGTTCTGTACAGAAGTGCATATACAACATGTTCACAACATAACGTATCATCCCATATGTATAATTTAGCTCAGAATTACAGGACTATAGCTCTGATCAGAACGTTTTTACTGCTAAAACAAATAAGTAATCTTCAGATATATTATTCTCTTTGATCATCAATATTTAAATATTAGTTGAAATGTTAAATACTGAAAATTTGATTCTTAAAAAATTGCTTGATAAATGGATTTGATCGAACTAATAATTATGTTACTTTCAGCACTTTAATATTAATAATAATCATCAAATAATTAAAACCAAATTGATAAAATATTCGTTTCTAATTGATATTTTTTACACTTAGTCACTTCGTGTACGCTGGCACACACTGTCTACACGATGCAGACAAAATATATACTGTATGTTCGTCTGTACTACATATGTCGTCCCTAAAACTATCAATGATCGTCTCCAAATTTACTTTATGTGATTTAACATGTTTCTCCATATTTAATGACGGTATTTTGATAACAAACACATCAATGATGTTTTGTTGTTGTAAGTGTGTACCTATTGTTTCTCGTTCTCTATTTAGTGTGTGCTATCGTATTCTGTGATATATGTCGATGCTAGTGGTTATTTCTTAAAACTGAATTAGTTATCTTTCATATTATTTATTTATTTAATTCATTGTCATCATCGTCATCAGACCCACTTTGTCGTGAGTGACTTACACCGCCTACAATTATTATAGGATGATGTTTAAAAACCAAGAATTGGTGATATGAAATACGTTTTCGTTAAAACATATTTCCCGCAAAAAAGTTAATTACAATATATACAATTCTAACGTTAAAAACCAATAGGCTATCTGCTTAATATTGATCAAATACTTATTTTAATATATATTTTAATGTTATTGGTGTATTATAAAATTACTAATTGACTTTGCAATGATGACTTTGGTAAGGTACAGACGTTAACGATGTTTGTATCTACTTGTATGCATGTGCGCTGAACTGTAGTGTGACAATGACAGCATCTTTTGTAATGTATGAATTACCATTCAATTTTAGTTATGGAATATTACTAAGTAACAACTATCACACACATGCAAGTATATGTATATCTATATTTATGATATAAGTCAGTGCCGTTCAATCGCCGCTTCAATAAAAAGAGACGAATTAGCATAAGTACTTTGTACTTATTTTCGAATCCTTTATGTATATCATGTTTGTGTTACTTGAATATTATACCGACGATAAAATACAGTTAAAACTAATTATATTCGTAACATTTCATATTTAAAATATATATTACCGGTAGTGCTTGTTTAGTATTCTATACAATAATTCTAAAATCGAATTATTTTCAGAAAAATAAAATAATTATAGAATCTATGATTTTATATTAGAGAAAATGGTTGTAGCTTCCACCTACTTCACTGACCATAGCTTCATCGCTGACACTGAGGGTTCCCGATTATTGTTAGTGCGGCTAACAATGGCTGTGAAAGAGGTTTGGTAATTGGCACCGCCTCTATATACCCGGCCACATGGTGCGGGCGAATGGTAAAGTGTGATTAATGAGGTGGGCGGGGACTCTACGATCATCGGCCGTCAACGGACCAATCATTGCTAACAGATGCCGTGTTGGCTTCAGCGTATCGACCGCGACTGGAGCCGTATATTGTATAAGTTTGTAGTTGAGCGAGCGTTGAGTACAGACGTATTGTCTTCGTAGGAAACTTGAATTTATGTTATAGCAAAGATCTAAATGTAATATATAGGTCTCTGGTTATAGTCAAGCAAAGCGTTTGTTATTGTGTTAGGACTTTGAATCACGTATGATCATTGACGGTTACAAAAGGACAAAAAGTAAAATACTTTAGAAAAATCTTTTGAAGGGAAAATATGTTTTGTGGCAATGGTTGAACATTTCTGTACGTTGAAATCTAATTTTATACATGTATTAACCCTTTCACCACCGTAGACCATAATGAACTCATCCCAGTAATTGCATGGTAGAGTCTACTAAAGTTACCTAGGGGATAAAGGGTTAAAGGGCAATGTCTTCCAAACATTTGATCCTTTTTATCATTTATCTCGATTCTGTAAAGTACACGCGTAATATCAGTGACGAACCTTTATAATGTGGTGATAGGTCACACGTATGCAAATTATTATATATTTGATTTATTGTCCATAACCACAAACACGGATTTGGATTTCAAATTTATATAATTTTAGTATTTTTCTCAGACATTTAAGACGAAGTAATAAGTATTTTGAAAATTTCAAAAAATTTGTTTGTTGCAGAACATATAGCAAGTGCGGTTTATATTCAAATGCTATTAAACTGTATCCTAATGACACGTGTCCATAAATAACGTATAGTTTGTATGTATACACATGTATTTGCTAAATTTTACGCGAAAGCCTGGATACAAAAACTTTCGTTTTAATTTTAACTTGCTTTTCTCCAACATGTTTCCAGATCCCATTTTCTTATGTTAACAATTCCTTAATACGTCCCCATCGAAATATCGCAAAAATCCCGTTATAACACCAAACATCTGATTGGGTAAATGATGACTATATAACAAAAATTTTCTTTACCTGCATAATTCTGCTGTGATTGTATATGACAGTCTTGGTTGACCTAGAACCACATATACTAGGTACATTTAACTAACTAAAACTGTCGACAATTCATCATGTCTATTTGACACACATTGTAGCTATGCATTTCGCACAAGAACAGATGCTCTATAACATAGATATTGTTTTTTGCTTACATATTTATTAACTTGACTAAATTCATAAATTTTGTTACAAGGATATTGGTTATATTTTATTTCGATGACAACAATGTAAATACAAACAATGTTTGTGATTTTTCGTTATCGAGCTTAAACTTGACACCAGCACGTGCGGTACGTCTTGTGATAACACCCCACGTACCACATGTTACGTAACGGAAACATACCTGTTCACCCCGTACACATGTGTGAGCACTATAAAACTGATCGATCACTACCGAGTTAGCGGGTCGCAGCAGCTGTAGCTCAGTAGCGTGTAGCGGTTACCTCCCCTTAACTGCATATTTTTGTGTCAGTTGGTGATAGTTTATATACATAACGGCCACCATGTGTAACTCATGCATCTTTATGATAAATCAGTTTATGTACACATGCTAACCATATGTAGCGCATTATTTTATGATAACTAAGGGACATCAGCTTTTTGTAGTTGTTGTGTAATGGTGGAATATGGCACGCCCACAAAGTCCATGTAAACAATAACAATTAGCATGCAGTCTTCACAGTTTAATTCAACTTGCGTCATTAACATTATAACTACTAAATACGAAACACTTTGTTTTCACATTGCATTTTTAAATATGCAATATATTTTATTAATAAAGCCACTGGATATTGACAAAGCAACCAGTCAGTTTTCTGATTAAACTTTTTACAAGGCTGGAGTTTTATTTATTGAAAAAAGAATCATACAAAATTCTTCACAGTTTTTTTGGTTATTATTTGTTTTGTAAAGATTTTCCGAGAATACATAATCTTTCCTTTTTTTTTTTTTTAAACAGCTCTGTGGTATATCTGACAAACTAACTAGTCGTCTGTAGACGGTCCAGAACACTGCAGCACGACTGGTTACTCGTACTCGAAAGAGAGAGCACATAACACCTGTGTTATATTCATTGCACTGGTTACCTGTACGATACATGTCGCAGTACAAAATTTTGGTGTACACATACAAGGCACTGAATGGAACAGCTCCCCAGTACCTACAGGAGCTTGTTACCCTG
>JAUMHH010201189.1:0-13372 GCA_032359455.1 Chlamys rubida | reverse complement strand
TGGGGGTAAAATTCCCCAAGAATTTAAAGCCAAAATAGAACGATTATGTAACGTAAGAGTGAGAGCCCCCAATAACGATGAATAATACATTCAAACTCTTAATCAGTCTTAAAATGCTTCTGTTGTTTTTTTAAAGGAAAACATTACATTGTATCACTTTATTTCATTAATACCTGTGCTCCAAAACAACATATATGTATCTGTTTTGATTCAAGACGTCAACATTTACACATCCCTTGTTTAAAGATGTTTTCTGCTTTCGTATTTTTCCGTATTTCTTAGCATTATTGTCATGCATTAAAAGAATCCTGTTTTAATACATTAAAAAGACAGACATAAAGGAAACATCAGTATGACATAATAAAGTAATCTCATCCTGATGGCTGAAAGCTGACAAGCAGTAGTTGGTTAGGAGGGATCTCTTTTCAAATTCAAGAGTTCTCAGGTTTTACCTTGTTTCAAAATGACCATGACAACATGGCAACATGCTGATCTTTATGAAAAATAACGTTGACTGGACTTGACTGGACGTTGGATGTCCACCCACTGTATTTCTTGTTTCAAAATGTACAGTCAGTACATACATCCACAACAATACCTATTACAGTTTCGATGATCCAATCATTGAAATGACAGATGACAATGGTTTGCTGAAGGTAAATATTCTTTTATGGGATCAAAGTCAAGCTGGAGAACATTTCTTTATAATTTTGCACCTATCTTTAGGATTTTCGTTTCATTTAGATTTTTTTTCGCTGGTAGTATCTATGGATTGTTTAGAGCTTTTTTGATAATTGAGAAATAACTGTAATAAGTTGTATCTTTGAAATAGTGAACTTTTACAGAAAATCACTAAGAAAGCATCTTTAAATTGCTTTAGTATTATTTGTGAGATATTTTCATTCAAAAGACTCTAATTGCTAAATATCATGAAGTATAAAGCTGTAAAATGTTATTTAACTCATTCACCCCTGAAGACAGACTTTGAACTCTTCCAATTTTAAAGGTTGGAATAGTTCATTATAAAATGTCAGGAGTGAATGAGGTAAATTCAAGTCAAATTTCCATTAAAGAGAAATAAAGCATGAAAAATGCACTGTTATACCAGTTATCTCTACAAATTTTAACAAATTTCAAAAGAAAATACCTTTTAATTGCGGTATTAATCACTTAATTTTAAAAATCTTAAAAAATGTCCAAATCTTGTACCTTATTGGACCATCAGCTGTGTTATTTAACGTGACTAATGATTGGTTGGTCTTGTTTATCCTTGATGTCTGATTGGATAGTTTGAAGTGTATTGTCTGCTGTGTATTTTGTATTTCAGATTTAAGTACATGAACATGGTAAAAAGCCCGCCCATATCTATTTCAGTTTAGCAGAATTGCCTATAAGTGGTATTTCATTGTTCAGATAGTAACCCTATTTCGAGTCAGAGATTATGTGAGGGGCCCCAAGCTTATTGGAGGATAAATACAGTAATTGAAACAGTAACAACGGCCTTGATTTAACCAGTGTTTGTAAATTCTATAAACAAGTCTGGAAAACTCTTGTTAGAGGTGTTCACTGCCACTGATCTGAAGAGGTGGACACTGAGGCTGATCAACATCAATTAGGTCAATATTGGTTAAGAACAGGTTATTAAATCTCATTTTAAAATACATTGGTAGAAAGCTAGTTCAATGGCAGAAAAATAAGCATGATGTTTCAGGCCAAACATAGGACAATTCAGTAGTTATGTGACCAGAATATCTAAAATACATGTAGTCATATACATTTCTGTTGGTGCACTGTTTCAGGGGAGACAACTGCAAAACAGTACAAGCCAGTGTCTTTCGGCAGCAGCTCGTCCTTGAACATAGAGACGGGTGTTAGTCCCGGCCCGATGTCCTCCGCTGCCAGTACCACCTCCGCCCAGTCCCTCCCCTCACCACCCCTCCTCATCACGTCCAAAGGTAGGTATCTAAGCCACGCCCCTCTGGTAGCTCCTCCCACTCGGGAGTGACATGTATGTCAACCCTTGGTCCTTAAGAAGACATTTTAGGGTAAAAATTTGAACTAGCCTGGCAGGTTTTTTTTTTTTTTTTTTTTTAATTTTCACATTTTATACACAAAATTGCCTAACAGTACTTGTGCAAATGGGAAACATGTGATGGATTTTGCCAAGCACATTTTGGTTTCCCAGATGCTGAAAAGTAATAAGAAGACCATATGTAGAAGATAGAATTTACAATCTATCAAGCTATATGACGTAACATATATTTCAATTTTATATTCACTGTTTTCTTTTATAAGTTATTTTGACATACTTCATAAGCAGTAGTAAATTCATATGTATATATCATAAGTTTCCTTCTTGTATTGGCTAGGTATTGTATACTAAAATAATTTTGATATTCTCCTATATGTAGATATTAAAATTTACATTATTACAATAACACCATCCTTTATCATGAATTATGCTTCTTGAGATATTTTATGGATTTTTTGTTTGTTTTTAAATGAAACAAGAGGAATTTAAAGAATATTGTCATTATAGTGTTGGTGACTGAAGCTAATTTCCAAGATTTATCTCCCCTTAACTGTTATCATAACCAGTATTGGGAAGCTGGTAGATAGATTTTGCTACTTTATGATTTCTGCTCACATTTATTTCACTTTTCATATAATGTGTGTGTAAATATCATTGTGACCGACACTTAGTGATTTTTGACCTTGTTTTGACCAACACACATTTTGTTATTTTTTAGGCAACATACAAGCATTTTTTTCCATGTAAAAATAAGAAATTTAAGTTGTAATAACACATGAAAAACAGCGATAAATTTCTTTCAAATAATTTGATCAGAAATATTTGAAGAAGGAGAAAAAGGTTTAAAAAAAAGGAACAGCAGAAAAAAGTCCCATATTATTATTGCAATATATAAAGAAGTTTGAAAAAATTAACTGATCATTTTTCATCTTATTCAAAATTCATCCAATCAGATCTCCGGACACATATGCTTGTATTTTACCTGTAGATAGTAGATGCTTATTTTGTGTTTATTTGTAGCATCAGGCTCCGACTCTGTCACCTCAAGTCCGAGGTTTAAATCCAAGCTAATCATTCCTCTATCGCCGAAGCCTTTACAGAAAATCAGGGGTAATTAAGGGATGATCCCTCCGAGCTTAATTTATGAGGCTTTTCATTTTGCTGTGTGTGTTAAGTTTTGCATTTAGAGTTATCTGCCCCTTAAAGCTCTAATGTTTAACAAACACTTCCTTCAGACAAGCAGACACTGAGCCAAAAATAGGAGAGTTCAGGTTTGTCCACAATTTATTGTATTTGATACACGTACGTAACGCTATTTTTGCACATTTTCTTTACGATCTTATTCCCTCTCAAAAAAAATACTTTTCAACGTTTTTCATTTTGTTTTAATTTTTGTTAATGTTATTTTTTGGTTTCAATTATGCTTTGACATTTTCTCTGGGAGAAATGTAATTCAATCTGTATGTTTTTTCAGTTCAATAACGCTTCTTACTTATTTTTTGGAAGGGGGCGGGTTGGGAAGAAGAATTATTATTCGATTTGAATGTTAATCTCCAAACAAACATTATTTGCCAATTTTCTGTCCTGTCATCACGAAATACGTGATAGTGGTCATTAATCCAGTATGATTTTCAAGGTTTTTAAAAACGTATGGTTCATTATTATAACTTGATGAAAAAAATCAGTTTAACTCATTCACCCCTGAAGACACATTTGAACTCTTCCAATTCCAAGGTTGGAAGAGTTCATTATGAAATTTCAGGGGTGAATGAGTTAAGGTAGATGTTTTGTGTCCTTTAGCCTGATAAGTACCTTTGAGAAATTTCAAAGGAATTTACGGAATTTTGGTTTGTGCTCTGAAGTGTGAAGGATATGGCCTGTAATTCTGCATGTAGTTGCATTGTCTTAAACTAAATGTAACAATGGAATGAATTTGAGAAATTGGACATTAATTATTGTTTGCTTGAATTAACTTTATTTTTACTTTAAAAAAAATTGGTATGTCAATTACCCTGGTATTTGAAAATAAACTTTGTAAAATTCTGAATATATTTATGCCGAAATTTGATTCATAAAGTCAATTTTAATGGAATGAATACGAAACCACAATACTTAAATGGAAACATTCTAGAAAAAGGTTTAAATAGATTAAAAAGAGAGGGAAGTCAGGTGGGGTTTGGATTAAGTTGCTGAAAGTCAAACAAAAAATCCAGTTTGGCACATGATGTTTTGATATCGTCTTGTTTGTATTTTGGGCTCATCATAATCCACATTTGGAGTTATTTTGTTTTCAAGAAAATATATTTCTATTTAAATTAAACAGTAATTAATTCCCTTGGAAAAAAAAAATCTTGCAGGTGAGCTTGTTTCAATCATTCACCCCTAAAATTTCATAATGAACTATTCCAACCTTAGAATTGGAAGAGTTCAAATGTGTCCTCAGGGGTGAATGAGGTAAAAATCAGAGGTGTAAAGTTAGCCTCTGTACACTCACAAATATTTGATAGATGCTTTATATTTGGCATTAGGTTCAATTTTCTTGTGGCGTTTGAAATGGTAAGGACATTTATTTTTAATCTCACAGACTTCATTGTACAATATATATGTACTCGGGTAAACGGATGTCTCACACTTGGTATATGGAGGGCTGTGACCATTGCTTGCGTGGAGGGGCACATTAATTAAGAAGGTTATGGCTGTCCCCATTGGTGGTGCCCCTTGTAATCCTAGTTGGTATCCGACTAAACCTTGACTGGGGAATGGAATCACCTATGTTATTATGATTGAATTGCCATTTGTGTTGGAAGTAAGGCCCATGCATGCGAAATGTTGACCCACGCTACCGTGACCTTTACTCTTTGACACCTTTCAAGGTCATTCCTCGTATATGGAATCATCAGGTTCATAAGCATGGTAGTGTTTTATATAAAGCATGTTCTAGAATTAGATTTTTCTTATGCATATTTTATATATTATAAGTTTTCTTTATCGGTTGCTTTTGTATTTGGGAGAGACGATCACTTCCTGTCGAAATATTGCATAACATTGTTGGTGATTTGACCTCTGCAGAGGTCAGTTCTAAATATGGAGATTGGAGTGAACTTCACTTACCCACATCAAGTCGAATCACCCAGCTATGAAATGTGACATTTGCATGTTCAGGACCTTATTTTGTGGCTATTGTGGTCTTTTTAAAACTTACTGTCCCCTTTTATCAAAATATTAATTATATGTAAGAAATATATGATATTTAATTTTTTTTTTAATGTAATTTTTAACTTGTTGGGGCAGGGTCTACATTCTATTTGTTTTGAAGATCAATATCACTTTACATACATACTTGAAGAAAATGTTCACGGTTATGCTTTTGGAGACCAAGCTTATGTACAGAACGGAAGACCATATATATTATATTGTCGAAAAATTGCCTCACATATGCTGCATTTGCAAAAAGTTAACAAAAGCATTTATCAGAATGTCTGGCTGTGAAGAAAAATACTGCAAACGTTATCACGTTCTTCGTCTGTGTGAAGACGCAACGGAAAGAGGCGATAGCAAACGTGTAATAACCTGCTTTAGATGTTGTAGTCTGCACATTTATAAATAACCTGTGTGTATATTTCGGGAGATATATCGATGTTGGAGCGAGTCATAACGTAGGTATGATAGATAGAAATACACAATGTTAGATACAGTGGCTGCATGACATAGAGATTGTTTGAAGCCCTCTGGGAGGAGAACCTTCAGACATTGTGCAGATAACGTGACCAACAGCAACTTTTGAATTGATTCATTCTCGTATGTTTCATAACCCTATGCAAGCTCTTTTAAACTTGTAAAATGTATAGCATACTGTAGCTTGGTAAAATTTACTTTACTGCTTTCCTGACTTGCAAAGAAAAAAAATAGCAATTTTATGAAACTGGGAAAATCAATTATTTTAGACATTGAAGAAATAATAGAATTTTTTTAAAAGAAAATTTACATGGAATAACTTGCAATATACATGCATGTATTTTGTAAATGTAATGCAAAATATTTACAGGCATGAAAAAATAGAGTTTTCAGAAAAATAATCTCTAATGTAATGCTGCATAAATATGCAACTTTGATTGACATTGATGCATGATTACTTGAATTTATGTAATATCATGTGATGTAAATATCTAAATATTCTTTATAGATATTGACGTCTAGATATCTGTGTAATGATCGTAGATATCTACATATTAAATCTAGATATCTACATATTAAATCTAGATATCTACATAATCAATCTACATAATCTACATAGATATCTACATAATCATTCAAATCTGTTTTATTTATGTTTTATAATCTTCTTGATTTGTAGAATTGACTTGCTTAGTGTGTATGGTATCTAACATATAGATTTCTCTGTGCTGTACATGTCTTCCTGCCGAAGACTATTTCACAGCCGTTGCCATGGTAACAAGGCCTAGTCCTATTAACGCGTGCAAACAATTACTTGATTTGTATTCTTTTAAAAATCATGATGATTTTACGAAATTTCGTTTAGGTGTTACTCAGCCAAACCTTGTTGGAGACCACGTAATGAGAATTTTTGAGAATTTCTATTAGAAATGTTGGCATTTTCGATACAGTTGTTCAGTAAAATCACTGACTGGATTTAATGAGAAAACTATATTCATGATTGCTTAATCAGTATGCCTGTTTGGAACAAGAAGTAGAATTATAACAGATGATTTCTGTGTTCTGAGTTCATGGTTTCAAGGTTTGGCAGCACAAAAGGTGAGACATGAGATGTATATTAGTGTTTTGCTGTATGTATTCTTTTCAAAAACTATTATGGTAGAATTTGCACAATCACCAAACAATGCATAGCATTTCATCTACTTGTATATCTCATAATATTGGTCAAACCTGTACCTGACAATGTCAATTCTGGACCAATTCAATAAAACCTTTGGAGTCATGGTATGTATGTATCCAATTGCAAATTTTTTTTGTTAAGTTGTTCCATATTTTAGAAAAATGTTACTGAATTAGCAGAGAGATAAAATATTTGGCGTGATAGGTTGGAAAATTCCTGACTTTTTGTTTTCTACGTAGCATCGTAATGTTGTGTTACAGGTTTGAACTCTTTCATTTCATCATTTTTCCCAGTATATCTATTGGATGCATCTGTCTTTGTTTGTATGACAGGCAAGGGAGACTGTAATCTGTCCATTAGAAGTCTTGATCATCATATGTGTTGTGTGTATAGGTGTCTAGTGTACTGTACGTAGGTCATAGTTAAGTTCCTGGGGCCTGACCATGGGCAGTGTCTTCTATAGAAATCTGTCCTTATTAGATACGAAGCATTACACAATGCTTTTCATTTTACCGAGTAGAAGAATACAGAGTTACGTCAATTATTCTTGTAATAATGTAAGAGTTATGTCCCTTGTCCCGCTTCACTAATAATGTAAGTATGTTGATTTATGTCCTTTGTCCTATATTACTATTGTTGGAATTTTTTCCTTTTTCCAGCCACATTTGATGGTGTAAGGAATAAGAGTTATGTCCCTTGTCGTGCTATAATGATTTAGAGTTATGTCCCTTGTCCTACTATAAGGATTTAGAGCTAGGTCCCATCCATGTCCTGTTATATTGGTAGTATAAGGATGTGGAGTTATATCCTTTGTCTTACTTAATGAAAGTGTAATGAGGTAGAGTTATGTCCCTTTTCCGCTATATATATATAGAACATAAGGTTTTAGAGCTAGATTACTTGTCCTATGATGTCGAGTTATGTCCCTTGCCCAGCTATAGTGATGATGTAAGGATTTAGAGTTTAGTTTCGTACCCTGCTATATTAATAATGGAAGGAATTAAAGTTAATTCCCTTGTTCTTCTGTATCAATAATCTAAGGATGAAGAGTTATTTCCCTTTCCCTTAAGTGCTTGCCCTGTTTATTTGTAATAAAGCTAGGGTACACAGTTACGTCAAATTATCTTACATGAATAGAGTAAGGTGTAGAGTTGTGTCCCTTGCCTGTGCTATTAGACGTCTAACGTACCATCTCCTACCCTAGATACAGCATGGGACTGCTCCTCGCCGAGCCTGTGGTCCACCTCCTACTACACCAGTGATTCAAACCTGTCAACGCCCCAAACCTCACCAGGCCCGCAGCGTCGTTACTTGGCCAGAAACGTGCCCCAACCCGTGCCTGTAACTGCACGACGTAGTCATGTAAATGCCCAAAGCAGGGGCCCCGGGTCTGAACACAGAGATGCAAAGTCTCGCGGCATGGAGATGTTTTTGAAGCAGATGGAAAAATTAGCAAAGATAGGCGATGATGATGATGATTCGGACACAGGTAGAGACGGCTAGCATGGCTGTGGGATTTCCAGCATGACCTTTGACCCCAAACTGGCATGAACGACCTCTCAACCGTCCGTCACCGTTCTGGCATGTGTCCTCAACCAATGAAACGCCTGGCATGGTGTTGACCTAGTAACAAGGCATGATATGACCTTTATCCATTAAAACAGCATGTTTTTCTTTGTTCTTCTTTGCTTCCCAGTATAACTACTGCATGGGAGGTGGGATCTTTATACAGTCTTTGTTCGTCCTTCCATTTGTCATTCCCTTCCCTTGGTTTTAATGGACGTGTTTCATAATACCAATTATTTTCACACCTGATATTGTACAGGGATTTTTATTGTTTTTCGTTCTTTGATTAACATTCCTGGATGTTCACCTGGGTATTTCTTTAACTTTCCCAAGATATACACATTTTTTTTGTCTTTTTCCAATTTTTTATTGGTAATCATTATTAATTTGTTTTTTATATTTGATATCGTACTTTGAAAATAATCAGTTATCTATTCATTAATCACCAATTCTGGTGTGGTATGGTATTGCGTGGAGCACACAGATTCTCTTATGTGTTGTTTTTTTGTCTTTCCACTCTATTTATTTTGTATTAACATATTTTTATTCCTACTTTTTATGTGGGTTTTTTTTAAGAACACATTCCTTATTATTTTATCCCAAAATTTCTGTTGTGGTTGGTTTTTGTTTTGAGATTATATATGAAATTTTAATAAGAATTTTTATCAGAGGTGAGTTTTCTGTGAGAACAGAATCTCAGTAAATGTCTGAATACAGAAAAATATTGAAGTGTTAAAGTTATTGTGTATTAAAAATTTCCGCATAGAATTTTCAGTGGGAAAAATTCTTTCCGAATATATATAAAGATAATATAGCCAAGTAAATCTACATTGGAGTTGCTTTCTGTTTCCTGATATCTGGTGAGTTTTTTTCTTGCATGAGTGATTTCATTTCTGATACAAGACTGGACTGATGTTAAAGTTCATCCTTCATTTCATTTCATTTTCATAAATATTTTCTTAACTCATTTACCCCTCAAATTTCATAATGAACCTAATCCAATCTTTGAATTGGAAGAGTTCAAATGTGTCTTCAGGGGTGAATGAGTTAATGTGTTTAAATACCATGTAAGGAATTGGTAAGTGCCGCGTGACCTCATTTGACTTATGTTGTTGACCTTTCTCTTTCTCCACTAGATGACACGGTTTATAGTGTCGACCCCACCCCCGCAAAAACTGTCGACACCCAAGTACCACCTCTGTACCAGCAGGGATCTGGTCGTCACGACAACACCCATGCGTCCTATCAAATGCCATCGTCTCAGCAGGATCAGCGTGTGAGTGACAAGAGTCCGAATGTGCAGTCGCATCACCAAGTTTATAACATACCCATCAAATACCAGTCGCAGGCTCAGGTGTCGCACCAGCAAAGTCAACAGGGTCATCGACAAGATCAACAAACTCACCCAAGTCACCAAGGGTCACAAGGTCAACATCAGTCTCATCAACGACAGATTCTGCAGGATCAACAACATGATCATCACCTGCGGCAGGATCATCAAAGTATGCAGGATCAACGACATGGACAGGATGGTAGCCACGGTTTTCACCATTCAGATCACCGCCACCCCAGTCTGCAGGATCAACATGTATCAGATCACCGCCACCCCAGTCAGCAGGATCAACACACATCAGATCACCGCCACCCCAGTTTGCAGGATCAACATGCATCAGATCACCGCCACCCCAGTTTGCAGGATCAACATGCATCAGATCACCGCCACCCCAGTCAGCAGGATCAACATGCATCAGATCACCGCCACCCCAGTCAGCAGGATCAACATGCAGGACATGATCAACACCGGCCCCATCATCATCATCCTCATCAACAACATAAGGAGATACAGATTCAACACCCAACGCATGATCAACATTGGATACACGATCAACACCAGAGACCTGATCATCACAAACCTGATCAAAGACAAGATCAACAGTTCGATCAGCGTCAATTCCAGGATCATCACTGGAAGCAGGATCATCAGCCTAGGAGTGATCAATATTACCCAGACAATCAATGGCTGCCTGATCACAGACACGATCAACATGATCATCATCACAAAGATCACCACCAGATTCCCGTCATCAGTGCCGGCAGACAGCCCGCACAAGACTCTTCTCATGTGACACGTCAAGAAATACCCATCCTCATGGGTAAACAGCACGACAAAGGTCAACACAATCAGGACAGAGATCATGACCTCAGTCAGACCAAAGGTCGTGAGGTGCCCATACAGATGTCGCCTACAAAAGTCCAGTCAAGCATCCACAAGATCCCTGTGACGGTCCGGACATCCAGCAAACCAGATCCACCAATGAGTCTGGATCCTCTGGAGCTCTACGACCGGCCTCCCTCCCCTCCCTTCCCTGCCCCTCCGTCCCCCTTCAAGTCACATGTTCCCATCACCGTCCAATCCACTCAACAGGGAGTGGATCGTCCATTTCCTGTCAGCACGTCTGATGATGTGGATAGATATCCACCAATCCCTGAACAGGAGTATCCTCCTATGCCTCCTCCCACCAATGAGGAGTCATCTTCCACGCAATCAGAGGACACGGTCATCCCGGTCTGCGTTAAGCGGGTCCAAGGTAAGGACATGGTCAGCAGACAGAAGTCGGACGTCCAAGCGATGAATATACCCATCACTGTCCAGACATCTAACAGGAATGCCAAGGTAGAAAAACTGTCGCCTAAGGTCAAGGAGAATGTCCACATGATACCTCTGATGGTACAGACGCGGGATCCGAAGGAAGACCAGAGCTTCACGGGAGAGGAGACGAAGTCACACGACTCTGGAATCACCAGTCGCGGGTCATCGTGGCAGAGTGGTAGCTTCAAGGAGCACATCAGCAGTTTCAGTCCCGGGTCTTACAGTAGTACCCTTCCCGTCAAAAAGGGCTCCTCCCCCACAGGAGAGAAAGTATGTGTGGATGAAGAGGAGGAGGAGGAGGAGGGCGACACCAACAGCTTTGCAACCCTCCCAACCATCAAGCCTCTGAAAACAAACAAGACCTACAAAAGTGACTCGCCAGTTAAGGCATATCGAGGCTATGAAAGTGACTTTGAATATACACCAAAGCGTAGCGGTAAAACTAGCTCCAAATCTAAGTGGGATTCTGCAGATACCAGTGGAGCATCTGGGTACCAAACGGATGTGGAGTTTTTTGTGAGAGACAACCGGAATTTAACCAAGAATAAAAATAAACAGTCATCTAAGCCTTCCGACAGAGATTATATGAGCGACGCGGAGTCTGTGTCGTCAGATTTTTACTCCCGAAGAGACAACTTCTTCGGATCATCGCCGGGTAAATTCTCTTCTGGCCTGACCAGTCAGAAATCCAAGGTCAACGCTCCTGAACTCCCGCAGAAAACCAAGGTCGCTGCTGTTCAGCTTCCTCAGTTCAACCCAGACATGGAAGAGCGGGAGTTCAATTTTCCAACAAGTAACAATTTCGACAACAACCAGGAGCGCTATTTTTCGGACAACGATTCGTCCTTAATAGATCAAGCCTTGGATGCAGGTCCAGGAGAGGATTTCTCAATTTGGTCGAGACAGTTATCAGAACAGGAACCAGAATCCCAAGGTCAAGGTCGGCCAAGGGATTCCCCAAGGGCCAGGAATGTCCGTTCAACCAACGAGTCTCCCAAACATACGAAACAGTCTCCAGCATCGACAAGGGAAGGACCAGGGAAGGAGACCTTGATCCCAGTTAGAATATCTCGAAGCGATTCTAGGAAGGAGGGCTACGGAGGTACGGTATTATTTTAAGCCTGCTGCCCGACGTCTCCACCTCGTAGTGCATGGTCACCAGTGGCACCCCCTAGTGGGACCTCAGTGGTACTAATTATTTAGATCACTTTATTACAGGGAGTCGGCACATCCTTACTAACTCTGCGATGTTGTGTAGTATCGTAGCAGTAAGTATGTTGATGTTATCATTATCGGTAGTTTCAGATGGCTGATCTACCCGTAAACATTTTAAAGAATCATACTAACATCCATCCTTCTTTCCTTTACAGACATAATAATCTTCCAATCACAAAATGTCATTGTAAGCTTTCAACCAATCACAGAGCTTCTGCATTAACAAACAACCAATCACAGAGCTTCATTCCCTTTAACATCACAGAGCTTCCCTTTAAAAACCAGCCAATCACAAAGCTTACCTTTTAACATCCATGTAAGGCATCATTTAACAACTACAGGAATCAAATTTAACAACCAACCAATCATAAAGCTTAATATTCACAACGAACCAATCAAAGAGCTTCATTTTAACAACCAACCAATAGAAGAGCTTCATTTTAACAACCAACCAATCATAGAGCTTGCTTTAAAAAACCAGCCATTCACAAAGCTTCAATCAAAGGACTTCATGGGAGGATTTTATTTAAAAGAAGCTTCCAAGAAGCCTACCATTTCACTTACTAACTAGATTATGGAATCCTGTGAGAATCCTTTTGATGGGATATGCTTTGCATGTTTAAAATTAATCAATTTCTTGTGGTGATTGATTTGTTCATTTCTTATTTATGATGAAAGATGAAAGGAATGATTTTAGAAGTTATCTGGCAAATTGCAGCGTCATTCAACTCCAAGATTACAAGGTTTTAAGGGTTTGCGGCTTATTAATAGTGATTTATATGTATATGATTGATGATTTGACCCTATCTTTTTTTCTTCAAAAAGTGAGTTGATGATTTGACCTATATTGTAAAGTAAAGCCCTTACATGCACCTTTAAACATTCTTTTAATCCAGCTATGTTAAAATTTTAAAAACTTATATGTACTTTGTTGAAACAGTGGCAGATCCAGAGTTTTTTTTTTGGTCTTCAAGAAACCCCCGGGGGGGGGGGGGGGGGGGGGGGGGGGGGGGGGGGGGGGGGGGGGGGGGGGGGGGGGGGGGGGGGGGGGGGG
>JAUMHH010201178.1:0-13372 GCA_032359455.1 Chlamys rubida | reverse complement strand
GGACTTATATACTCTAAATATATCAACGTATATACCTAATATCACCCCATACCCACAGGCAGGACTTATATACTCTAAATATATCAACGTATATACCTAATATCACCCCATACCCACAGGCAGGACTTATATACTCTATAAATATCAACTTATATTCCTATTATCACCCCGATACACCCAGGCAGGACTTATATACTCTAAATATATCAACTTTTATCTTTTATACCTATTATCACCCCGATACACCCAGGCAGGACTTATATACTATAAATATATCAACTTATATACCTATTATCACCCCCATACACACAGGCAGGACTTATATACTCTTTATATATCAACTTTTATACCTATTATCACCCCCATACACACAGGCAGGACTTATATACTTTAAATATATCAACTTTTATACTCTCTATATATGAAGTTACATACTATCTACACGACCTCTTCTAGTCGTGGCCTGCCATTACATCTAGCGGCGTTTACTTGCTTACGTTAACTAGTTTGCTTAAGTTGTTATAATCCATCGTATTTTCGAATTGAGTCATTGAATTGATTTAAACATGTTATATACTTTATATATATTTAAGATCACTAATGATAACAGACCGGACGTGTACATATATAGCGATTACATTTAATTATATAGTGGCATTCGTCTTTTATATCACACTCTTTAGATAAAATAATCTTTTTTCTTTTTCGTCTCCAGGTACATCTCATTAATGAGCACGTTCACTAAAAAGGTCAAGTGCAGGTAGACGTACCTTAAAAATATGTTAAATGGTTTAAGTAAATTGTGTACGTACGACTGTAGTGCGTAATACTTTCGACCAGTCGCTGATATACAAATCCTTTAAGCAAACAATTATCAAAAAGATTTGAATTCAAAGCAATACCTGAAAGTTTTTAATTGTTCAACACTTGTACATGTTTAATTGTTCAACACCTGTACATGTTTAATTGTTCAACACCTGTAAATGTTTAACTGTTCAACACCTGTAAATGTTTAACTGTTCAACACCTGTACATGTTTAATTGTTCAACACCTGTGAATGTTTAATTGTTCAACACCTGTAAATGCTTAATTGTTCAACACCTGTAAATGTGTAATTGTTCAACACCTGTAAATGAAATTTTCTAAATTCAGTTGTGGAAAGGTTCATGTAGCACAACCAGTTAAAAGTTTTGTATATCAAGTGGAGTTTGTTGATTTTCTTTATCCTCCTTATTATTTCAAGAATTCAATATGCATACTTTAATGTTTTAAGGCTTTCTGAATTTCCCATTTCAGAACCATAACATACTATTCACAAGCGTGTCAGTGACAGCGTTACGAAATTCTACATATTAATAGCTCAATTATGCTCCTGTCTACGAGTGGGTTTACAACATCAACAATACGTCATGGTGTGTGCAACACCAGACAAGCACATAAAATACACTATCACTCTTGATATTATCGTCCGATTAGCTGTTACTCTCGGGGTTTACCGTCCGATGACTCTCGGTACTGTATTTTTCTCAACTGAATGTTACTTTCGGTATCCACGTTTCTATGACTGGTTACTCGCGGTATTTACCGTCAAGTGAGTGTCTGTCGGTTAGAACTGTCCGATGACTGTTACCCTCGGTATTTAGCGTCTTATGACAGTTACTCTCGGTATATACCGTCCGATAATTGTTTCTCTCGGTATTTACCTCCGCTAAATGTTACTCTCGGTATTTATTGTCCGGTGAGTGTTAATCTCGGTATTAACCGTCCGATGACATTTACTCTCGGTATTTACCGTCCGATGATTGTTACTCTCAGTATTTACCGTTCGATAACAGTTATTCTCAGTATTTGCCGTCTTAGGCATATATCACTTTGATGTCAAAGTGGTGACCATTCCTTCCTGGTCGACTGATATGCGAACTTCCGCTCGAACCTTCCGTAGTGCCATGATCCCTGGAAGCTCCAAACATGCTACTATTGATATATGTTCTAAGGCCCGGCATTTAATCCATGTACAAACAGAAACACGTAACTTGCCTCTACCAGCACGTGTAATATATTCACCAAACGACAGATAAAACACGCGCCAAATTAGACTGCATGTGTAATGCATCGTTAATCACATCAGACACTTTATACATAACACAATTTCATGATTGAGTTGTCCATCACTGATGCGGCCCATATGTGTGTGTCGCACAAACAAGACCTTTCGGATACTCTGCTTCCGTTTCGTTAATCAAGGACTTCCGTTATATGGGCAAGTAAAATTATGCTAATGGTTTAGAGGTTCCAAGTTCCATTATCGTAGTATATTCGGGACACAATAAACATCCCCCCAAAAAGACAACTTTCCCATGCCAACGTGTTTCTTTTTTTCACTTTCAAAATTCAACATGGTCAATCAGTTGACTTGTGACTGCTAGAACAGGAAAACAATTGTATCGTGATTAACGCGCGCCATAGTAACTAATTACAAACTACCCCCCACACATATATACACCACCCTAACCCTGCACAGATAGCCATAACACATAACACTCCTACACAGACCGACATAACGAAGTTTTATACCGGCATACACAGACCGACATAACACAGCTATATACAGTCATACACAGACCGACATAACACAGCTATATACAGTCCTACACATACCGACATAACACAGCCATATACAGTCCTACACAGACCGACATAACACAGCCATATACAGTCCTACACAGACCGACATAACACAGCCATATACAGTACTACACATACCGACATAACACAGCTATATACAGTTCTACACAGACCGACATATTACAGCCATATACAGTCCTACACAGACCGACATAACACAGCCATATACAGTCCTACACAGACCGACATAACACAGCTATATACAGTCCTACACAGACCGACATAACACATCTATATACTGCCGTACACAGATCGACATACCACAACCTCATAATTCAACACATTATCTCATCCTTCGTCACAGTTCGACATTAAAACATTGGCTCTTTTATTCAGTTCTGCATAACAAACTGATAAAATGTATTATTTATTTGGCAAGTTACTTTTAGATTCTTCATTTTTCTCTTTAAAAATCAACAGGTCCATCTGTTGGTTTCAATGAAAATACCATGATATGTTTGGGAATTTAAGCAATTCTGTGTAACGCGGAAATAATTATGTAGAAAATGTTAAGATCTATAAAAATAACGTCGTAAAATGATTTACGAGTTTCTGGAAAAATCAAAGGTTTTTTCTTGCTTCTGTGAATATTTTCATCGCTGCTATTCTATAAACAACATAATGAGGGACATTATGGCTCGAGCTCACGCGCCTTGAGAGAACGTCCCGTTATAAAAACCACCGACCCTCCCTCTCCACGGCTACCCTAACCAACCGAGATGTTCTCAGATTATTAAAACCTCCTCAAATACGTTTCACTTTTGATCTGTGTAAAGATTAAGGTATATTCGTGTATAATGTTAATCATCAATGATAAAGGCACGGTAGACATTGCCTTCGACCTGGTCGCCCGCCTACTTCCCAGCTAATCACCACATCACAACAGCTAGAGTAGCACAAACGTGTTCACCGTCACACCAATATCAAATTAACATACTCGAACCACGATACGACGGCATGTTTAACTCGTTTCGTGAATGAATGCGAAACAGTGAGTAATTAGCGAGAAAGGAAATATGATAATGAAATTCTCTTCATGAGTATTACTGTCTATGACATAATCGTATCGTTTCCGGTGGGGGTTTTTTCTTGGATGTTGGGGTAGGGCGGTCCGCAGGTTAGGTAAAATATTAAATGACTATGACTCCACCTAGGTCATATTTATACAGTATTAAAGTTTTAATACACTATTTAGCATACAGTTACCTCCTTATAAACTTTGCCGCAAACGTGTGTCACTGAAGTCTGTGGCGACGTTTTCAGGATTTTAAAGAGTGTTCAAAAACTCCTGAGGATGGCATGAAGTAAATGCAATAAAAGATATTTGCATGGCAAAATAGAGAAAGCTGAAATTACGCATTGGAAGTGATAACGAAGAGGTGATATCTGCGGGAGTTACCAGTAGTGTAAATATCACCTAGTCGAATGTGTGATATCATAAACGGTATCAGATACCACAACGGCACTACAGAACTTAAAGAGCGAAAACACGTATACGTATCGGACTTGATGCTGGCTATCATACGTATCGGACTTGATGCTGGCTATCATACGTATCGGACTTGATGCTGGCTATCAGACGTATCGGACTTGATGCTGGCTATCAGCATTCAAATAAAAAAAGGACATCACGGTATTCGTTGTGATGTACAAAAATGTAACATCATCAAACGTTTGTTTTCGGAAACGTGATATCAGAAAACGGCATTAGAACAGCTCATTATTAAAACCAAACTAAAAATAAATAAAAAACGACATTATATAAACCAAAACGGCATTATAAAATCTGTTTCATTATAAATACCATACTAGTCGTTCCTGGTGGTGCAAAATTGATACGGATTCTCAACTTTCAGAAACCAACTACATATAGGGTTTCTGTATACGGTTACATATAGGGTTTCTGTATACGGTTACATATAGGGTTTCTGTATAGGGTTACATATAGGGTTTCTGTATAGGGTTACATATAGGGTTTCTGTATACGGTTACATATAGGGTTTCTGTATAGGGTTACATATAGGGTTTCTGTATACGGTTACATATAGGGTTTCTGTATACGGTTACATACAGGGTTTCTGTATACGGTAACATATAGGGTTTCTGTATACGGTTACATATAGGGTTTCTGTATACGGTTACATATAGGGTTTCTGTATACGGTTACATATAGGGTTTCTGTATACGGTTTTTTCCTACACAACGTGAGACATTGGGACCTTGTTCAATGTTTGTTGACTATTTTTAGTAGAATGGCCATGTGCACCTTGTGATATGTCTATCAAATAACCTTGCTACCTGAGCACCATCTTAGCATCTAAACCAATATACTCATTACACGTGCTTTACGGATTTTGCCTGTGATTTCAACCCAAGATATCAAAGTTTAGAATTAATCCAAAGCGAGTCTATGGGATTGGGGTTGTTATATTTAGCCGAGAGGTTATATAAAAGGAAACTTTTCAGATACGTAGATTACTGGGCTACTTAACTAATCAACGCAAATCAGGCCTATGTCTCAGTCTTAGTTTTCAGGCGACATTTCCTACGTCTCCGACAAGTCCAACTTGTTAGAAGAGCGATAACCTGTGAGCATTATGAGGTTATGATGTTAAGATGTTGTTATTGGCTGTCAAGGTAAATATAGTGGTAGAGTATCGTCGGATTTGCTTGAACGTCAAAGAGCAGCACAGCGAGCACAGCTTCAAACAGCGGCCGTGTCTCCGTCTCGGCGGTCTCGGGGCGACTTCTAATTAACGGCGACGCTGCGGAATCGAGATCCGTACGATAACCAAACCATCGTGACCTCAAACGTGTTGAATGTTTTGATGTTGTCAGTGAATTGATACCTCTGATTTATCACATTGCGATGTAAGTATACAGTACGTTACAACAGGATACAGCAATTTACAATAGGTACCGCCGGTAACAAAAGTGTACAAGTTCGGTAGCACAGGGATAACTGATTACAGCAAGTTATACTGATTAAAGGGTGTGATTAGCGCAAGTTATACTGGTTAGTGCAAGTTATATTGATTAGTGCAAGTTATACTGGTTAAAACAAGATATACTGATTAGTGCAAGTTATACTGGTTAAAGTGAGTTATACAGAGCTACAGCAAGTCATACTGATTAGCGCAAGTTATACTGGTTAGTGCAAGGTATACTGGTTAAAGCAAGTTATACTGATTAGTGCAAAGTATACTGGTTAAAACAAGATATACTGATTAGTGCAAGTTATACAGATTAGTGCAAGTTATACTGGTTAAAACAAGATATACTGATTAGTGCAAGTTATACTGATTAGTGCAAGTTTATTCTGGTTAAAACAAGATATACTGATTAGTGCAAGTTATACTGATTAGTGCAAGTTATACTGGTTAAAACAAGTTATACTGATTAGTGCAAGTTATACTGGTTAAAGTGAGTTATACTGATTAAAGCAAGTTATACTGATTCAAACAAGTTATACTCATTAAAACTGATTAAAACAAGTTATACTGATTAAAACAAGTTATACTGATTAAAGTGAGTTATACTGATTAAAGTGAGTTATACTGATTAGTGCAAGTTATACTGGTTAAAACAAGATATACTGATTAGTGCAAGTTATACTGGTTAAAACAAGATATACTGATTAAAGCAAGTCATACTGGTTAAAACAAGTCATACTGATTAAAGCAAGTCATACTGATTAGTGCAATTATACTGGTTAAAACAAGATATACTGATTAAAGCAAGTTATACTGATTAGTGCAAGTTATACTGGTTGAAACAAGATATACTGATTAAAGCAAGTTATACTGGTTAAAGTGAGTTATACTAGTAAAAGCAATGTATACTGATTAGTGCAAGTTATACTGATTAGTGCAAGTTATACTTGGCTAAAGCAAGTTATACTGATTAGTGCAAGTTATACTTGGCTAAAGCAAGTTATACTGGGCTACATGCAGCAAGTTATTATGGTTACAGAAAGTTTGGTGACAATACGTGTTACTAGGTTACAGAAAGTAACGATAAGTTACAGCAGAGGTATAATTGCACGGGTCACGTTCAACAACAAATTCTGTCAAATCAAACGTGTCCGCTGTCTTACTACCAACGAAAACGGCCTTATCATCTCGTTAATGTTGACTTAGGAGATATGATCGGTATCAGTCACAGAAGAGTATTAAAGTTGTCGGTAATTGCGAGAAATCTGGCGGGAAGGCCCTGCTGGACCAGGATGCTGAAAGGACGTCATGTTGATTCGCCCCTAAATGCCAATCAATCACAAAAGAACATCGAGATCGTTATCCCTGCCCTCAAATTCTTTCCTACATATATCTGCTCATATATATGCCAATACTTAAAACATTAGAATGGCATGCGGACAGTGCCTGGCGCCGAGAGTCCTTCTCCATAGCATCATGCGCGGAGCCACATAGCCACGCATAGGGGCCGCGTCAGTGTTACCGGCATAAACCGACTGATAGCGCAGTGTCAAGCTTAACTTCCGAGGGGAAACAGTAGCACAAACGATAAATCTGATACCAAGCATCACTTGTCTTTTCCATATACCCCTTAGATACGAATAGGAATGTTTAGGACGTATTTTGAAGTCGAATCTTCCGTATGAATAGATAGGGTATGAAATATTCCTGTAGGTTACTCAGATGGAGTCAAAAGGTGACCAACCAGCTGTGGTCAGAATAACACGGAAAGCAACATACGGAATGTAGGAATGATCCCCTACACGTTTGCAGGGCGCTGTCAGGTCCAATCTCTCTAAAACTCATCTGGAGCTGTTCAATACAAAACAGTCATCTCGCTCGAGATTTTAACCTAATCTAATTGCGGGGCAATAACATGACACGCCAGCCGGCGGGGACTACTCACCTACAGCATTACACAGAGCTTGTAAATGATATTAAAGCAGGTTATTGCGAGCACACAGTTTATACTTATCTATTTGTTTAATTATCACCTTTGTCCACCTTAAAATATAAGCTAAAAGTGCAAAGCTGGGGATTGCTGGGGATAACATAACTATAACTGAAAGGGAAGGGTTTATGTAGGTAAGTAAAACTGTATGTATCGCCCACGCTACTGACTTTTTACGATACCACCGACACATAAGCGCGCTGGGTAAAAAAAACGAATGAAAATTATTGACTAAGAAACGTTACTGGTCCATTAGGTGCCATTAATAAAACATATTGTAGATGTGTATGTCGGATAGAACCAACATTATATCGTAGATGTGTGTTTCGGATAGAACCACACCCACGCTCCCACAGCCAATTCACCAGAGAACCAATCTACCCTATATCTACCGAGAAATGAAAATCTGGCGCGGTTAACTTATAAATTACGCTAATCAGAAAATACTACACATTTTTGTGTGGGTGCTGCGAGTCCTGAATGAAATTAATTAGTTAATGTAGTGCTCTTGGTAACTGAGACCCTGTTACAGTGGGCCGAATTGTTTAGCCTCTGAAGGCCGCGTCATTTCAGTTAAAAATATCCGTGATTATATAAACTGACACATTTTTCTGTGGTTTTTTTCAGTTGCTTTGTTTTCATTTATTTTCTTCTAAACTGTTCCATGAAACACATCCGAGAGCTGAATTCGGCAGGTTTGCAATTATGTTTTCCATACGTCATTATTTGTTTTGGGTAGTATGCGATAAACACCGTCCCTGCATCACTATCCTCGTTAGACCCGTCAGCTCGCTCAGTTCGTCTTTCACCGACGGACAAATTAAGACTTAGATGAGCCGACAGGTGAAAATCATATTCTACCACCGAAATATATTAGGTCCACCGAGAATTGTGAAGCAGGTAGATATCTTTATGGATATTGTATAATTATAATAGTAATGACATGTGTGAGAAAAAATGTGCGCAGCCCGATCCGTTACATTCAGCTTGGGTAATTTTGTGCATTTTAAAAAAGGGAAACGATATCAGTCTGTAAAATAAAACAAAAAGAGTGAAATGTTCGGTTTACTAGTAGAGGGGAGGTAACTGGTATAACAAGTGATGGCAATACCATCCCGGACACTGTCTGCCTAAGCGTTATATTCGTTCATCTTTCAACAACTTGACTTAATATAAAATATTTTATGATATGTGCTTTGATATATATATTATTGGTAAACCACTCAATTATATACAGAGACGAATAAATAGTTTGTCTATCACTTCTATCCGAAAGTCGATCATAAAATAATCTTAATAATCAATGACATAACCAGCCTATCAAATTAACACTATCGGTTAACGCAGGTTAAATCGATACAACCGGTGAATGCTGTTTTGTGAGTATTTAAATTTGATTTGTTGATAGTTCGTCTATAGAATAGATTTAAATTTGACGGGAAGAACCAGGTTTTAGACCTCTGTATTTTATGACATTAATGATTTTAATTACAATGTCTACTCAGGTACATAATGAAAAGAATCAGTAGCAGTTATTTTTCATGAGGTATATGGTCAGCTCTCAATGTTGGAATATGTAGCAAAAATACTTTTGCCAAGCAAATTCACTTCAACCTCATCTTTTCCTTCCTAAAGAAATTCACGTCAATATGGAGTTGCGTACCCTTATGTTACTAAACAGCCGCTAGACGTCTCTTGATTTCAATATGGCTGCGCCCTTGAGTACCAGCGTGAAACGGAACGTTATTTTATGTTACTTGTAAGAAAACGATATTTACTGAATATGTCACATGCATATTGTTAAACATTTATCATATACTAACGAAAATGTTTCTTAATTCAACTTGTACAAATAAAGAGACAAAATACATTTTTAAATGTTTCCTTAGGATGGATAAAGGACACGGGTACACAGGGACCTGAGAATTTGTTGCAGCTATATTTGGACCTAAACTAAGGTGTTCAGAGTAATTTTACATGCTTTACGGGTTTAGATCGACTTTCGGTAAAAATGACACACTAATGATCATTTACTCGTATATATAAAATTACTCCGAACACCTTAGTTTAGGTCCAAATATAGCTGTAACAAATTCTCAGGTACCTGTGGTACCATTGGGTGATACGTTTCTGAACCAGTGCCCACCGCCTATGTCTGAACCAAACAAGTTGAATAGATGAATAAAAGTATTAGAGGAAACTTGGCAGTGTGCTTAACGTTGTTTATAAACAAAGTTTAGATAATCACTTTACCAATCATCCAACGGTGAAATATTGTCAAAACTTTATTTGTATGAATATAAAATGTGACATTTGATTACTTTGTGCATGCAAAAATTGTAAAGGAAATCATTTCAAAACAAACCATTAACTTCTGAAAGATAACCTAAAAAAGTAATGCGCAGAAGGATGTTTTGTATCATCATTCGATCAAAGTATTCTAGAAATAATATATATACATTTTATATTAGAAATTTATTTAAACCAGTTAAACCAAAGAATGTAGATTTCATTTAATTTCTCATCTATATTTTTAAGATATGATTGAGTGAGCCGAGTACTGCCAACATTAAGTATGGGTTTGATGGATATGGCCTCGACCCTGACGGACAATCCCTACTTCGGTGCTGGAGCAGGGTTGTTTGGACTGGGATTTGCCACGGCTGTGTTGAAGAAAGGCAGCCAGGTGGGCCTGGTTATGTTCAGGAGACACTGCATGATGAGTATGGAGGTGGTTAGTAAGGACAAGTGTTATGACTGGTTACTTAACTGGATCACATTACGAAGCACACGAACCCAGCACCTCAGTGTAGAAACCACTTTTACTCAATCTGAGACTGGCCGGATCAGGACGCACTTTGACTTTGTTCCTAGTCCAGGTTCTCACTTCATTGTCCATAAATCAGCATGGATCCGTGTGGAACGAACCAGAGAAAAGCAAATGATTGACATGCATAGAGGTGTACCCTGGGAATCTGTAACCCTGACTGCATTTGGTCGTGACAGAAATTTATTTTTTAGTATTCTTGAGGAAGCCAAACTTCTTGCCCTCGAACAAACAGAAGGAAGAACTGTCATGTACACTGCTATGGGTGCAGATTGGCGACCATTTGGCTACCCCAGGAAGAAACGTCCCATTGGGTCAGTTGTTCTAGATAAAAGTGTTTCTGAGAGGATAATGACAGACATTAAAGAATTTACAAATAATCCTAAATGGTACATGGACCGTGGCATTCCCTACAGACGGGGCTATCTCTTGTATGGACCGCCTGGCTGTGGCAAAAGTAGCTACATAACAGCTTTGGCAGGTAAACAACACCAGCATTTTTACAGCAAACATTTAATACAGGTATCAATAAATTGTGAAGACATAAATTCTGATTCTGCTTTACGAATTTACAGACAATTAAGCATCCCCAGATACCGATTAAATTTACATATTACCAGGTATTTCAGGCATTATGGTATGATATGATGTGTCTTTGTGTAATAAATAGCTATACAGTATTAACAACTCTGATTCTGGTCCCTGACCATCATAACACCTGTTTTACTTACTGTTTTTATGATACATGTATTACAAAGCGAGATCCGAACTCATCATGCACAGTGAAAAGGGATTTAAAAAGAAAAGACCTTTTCTTTTTTTGTTATTAACCAGAGAAGGTGCAAAATTACCAGTGTATCCTTATGAAAAGTAAAATTTTCATTTCTAAAATAACTTAACATCATGAATGAAATATTACATCTAACATTTCTTTTTTGAGCTGAGGTTTTGATTATGCATTACCAGGTGAGCTGGACTTCAGTATATGTGTGATGAACCTGAGTGAGCGAGGAATGTCAGATGACCGTCTGAACCACCTACTGACCACTGCCCCGGAACAAAGCATAGTCCTCTTAGAGGATGTGGATGCTGCTTTTCTCAATAGGGACTTAGCTCAGGAGAGTAAGTATTGACCGCTTAATGAGTACTGATCATGACCACACAACAAGTATTGACCACTAAATGTGTACTTACTACAGAATAAGTATTAACCACTATATGTGTACTGACCACTAAATGTGTTATGACTACACAACAAGTATTGCCACTAAATGTGTACTGATCTCACATTTAGGATTGACCACTAAACGTGTACTGACGACACAGTAAGTAATGACCACTAAATGTGTACTGACTACACAATAAGGATTGACTGTTAAATGAGTACTGACCACACAATAAGGATTGACCACTAACTGTGTACTGACCACACAATAAGGATTGACTGCTAAATGTGTACTGACCACACAATAAGGATTGACTGCTAAATGTGTACTGACCACACAATAAGGATTGACCACTAAATGTGTACTGACCACACAATAAGGATTGACCACTAAATGTGTACTGACCACACAATAAGGATTGACTGCTAAATGAGTACTGACCATGTACACAATAAACATTAACCACTGAACAAGTTTCTACCACTAAGTGAGAAGGTTCAAACGCTGAAAAAGTACTGACCACTAATTAATACTCACCAATCAATGGATCTACTCATCACATCCAAACAAACTGCCATTAGGTAACAATTCTCTTCACACAATATTTGTTTTTACACCAATCTATAAGCACTTGGATTCTGCCAATACAGATTGTTTGTATGTTCACAGATCCAGTGATGTACCAGGGTATGGGCAGGCTTACTCTCAGTGGACTGTTAAATGCTATAGATGGTGTAGCATCAGCAGAGGCCCGGATCATCTTCATGACCACAAACTACATAGACAGGTAAGTTACCTACAGGATACCAGGTCACACACTACACAGACAGGTGAGTTACCTACAGGATACCAGGTCACAAACTACATAGACAGGTGAGTTACCAACAGGATACCAGGTCACAAACTACATAGACAGGTAAGTTACCTACAGAATACCAGGTCACAAACTACATAGACAGGTGAGTTACCTACAGTATACCAGGTCACAAACTACATAGACAGGTGAGTTACCTATAGGATACCAGGTCACAAACTACATAGACAGGTGAGTTACCAACAGGATACCAGGTCGCAAACTACATAGACAGGTGAGTTACCTACAGGATACCAGGTCACAAACTACATAGACAGGCGAGTTACCTACAGGATACCAGGTCACAAACTACATAGACAGGTGAGTTACCAACAGGGTACCAGGTCGCAAACTACATAGACAGGTGAGTTACCTACAGGATACCAGGTCGCAAACTACATAGACAGGTGAGTTACCTATAGGATACCAGGTCACAAACTACATAGACAGATTAGTTACCAACAGGATACCAGGTCACACACTACATAGACAGGTGAGTAACCTACAGGATACCAGGTCACAAACTACATAGACAGGTGAGTTACCTACAGTATACCAGGTCGCAAACTACATAGACAGGTGAGTTACCTACAGGATATCAGGTCACACACTACATAGACAGGTGAGTTACCTACAGGGTACCAGGTCACAAACTACACAGACAGGTGGGTTACCTACAGGATACCAGGTCACAAACTAGATAGACAAGTGAGTTACCAACAGGATATCAGGTCACAAACTACATAGACAGGTAAGTTACCAACAGGATACCAGGTCACAAACTACATAGACAGGTAAGTTACCTACAGGATACCAGGTCACAAACTACATAGACAGGTAAGTTACCAACAGGATACCAGGTCGCAAACTACATAGACAGGTGAGTTACCTACAGGATACCAGGTCACAAACTACAT
>JAUMHH010201167.1:0-13374 GCA_032359455.1 Chlamys rubida | reverse complement strand
CCACGGAACGACGTCCTTCTAGTAGTCCCCGCTGCCCTCCTATGTCCTTCGAGGAGTCCCCGCTGCCCTCCTATGTCACGTCCTCACATCGAGAACTCATGTAGTGAAGAACAAAACCACAAGGCATACTACATATGTAGTTAGCATAATCGAAAACATAAAAAAACATACAGACCTCGAGATAATGATGGGACAATAAAACACGTCAAAAGTCCTCACCATACCACATATTTGGAAAACCTGTGTTGTCATTTTATAAAGATTATCTATGCATCGCTTTTGGCGGAGGTGTTTGTTTTCTTATAAAGGAGGAAGATGCAATTTCTGACGTATATTTTGATTTAAGATATATGATTATACACAGTGAATTTTTCTTTGAATAACATTATTTTAAAACTTACTTAACATATATAAATATCCAGACAATACATTTGTTTTAGACAACTGACATGTTTCTACCGTGTGGAATAACGGTCACCTCACAACCAAGCGACATGACAGACAGTTTAATTTTATTAATCTCACTATAGCTATTTTCGTTTTCTCATTAGTAGCATACCAAACTCATCTGCTTATGGAGAATACATAATTTTGATAATGCATTCGATGCTACAGATTCTGTGTTTGAAGCGTTAGGATTTTCTGGATGGATGTGTCATGTTGAGAGATAAACTTCTCAGCCAAGGTTTCCTGTAGAAGAAGCTGCAATTTTAGGGGATGAAATGTTATGATTCTCACAATGATATAGTATGCGGAGGTTCACTATTTACCGTAATGAAATATATCTTCACTGACAGGATATATCATGACGAGCACCGCATGTGGGGCAGGAACCGCTGGACCCTTCAGAGCATCTGCTTTTCTCTGTTGTTGTTTGTGGGGGTCAAGTTATCTTTTGTTCTAGTGGTTTTTGCTTCTTGTTATTTTTCGTGTCATATGCGAGTTCCCCATGAGTCAATGTGTCGATGAGATGATACATATATTTGTTATCTTTTTTTCTTTTTTTCTCTCGCTCTAATAATTTTCAGGAATGGAGCGCTGCCCCAGTATGTCTCTACATAACTTGTATTCCTTACCTGCTGGCCTTCGGTAGCTTTCCTGACAGTCTTTCCTGTTCCGTATTTCAAGCCTTCTTTTGTGAACGTGTATAAATAACGTTATGGATATATATGATATGAAAAAAAACCACTTTTACCTTTCAACAGAATTTGAATGATATTGATAACAGCACCAAACAATTGTTCTATGAAATTATTAATTGTTTAATTCTGTTATATGGTATGGTGTGGATTTCTTATTTATTTTGTCAATTTATCGTATTGTGTGATATTTATCTACCATTGACGTTCTTTATGAATACATATGGGTATATTTACCTGAGAAATAGATATTAAACGAGAGGTGGGAGAAGAAAGAAAACACAAACGACATGAGTTTATATAATTAGTTTACTGATCGATACAATCTGTTTGGCAACATGTGATGAGTGACTTCTAGTACCCTGCAGCTAAACACTGTAAAACAAATAATCCCCTGTCTCGTTTACATTTACACAACGTCATAAAAACGTGACAATTCATCATATTTCTACAAGTGTATTTAAACCACCCACTATAATGAAAAAAACTTCTTAACTTTCGCGAGCGATTTGTCGTTCATTTACCTTGATGTTGGAATAATCAAATGAATCAATAGAAAAATAAATGTAACCAAGATAGTTCAAAATGATATAAAAAAAAGGATTTATTTTGAAAAAAAACCACCGTGAAAATAATTGAAGCACAGATCGACTCGAAAAATATACGGTTCACAGTATATATCTAGAGAAATAATATCCTATTAATAAATACATATGGTAATTTTTAATCTCACCGAACTAAAAATGCCCAGGGAGGGAAAATAAACGAACGTGTTTTACCAAGCACGATATAATACTGTGACTAATACTATTATAGCTATATATGTCACAGTGTCCCCTATTGGTGAAGACAAATCACATGATCATGAGACAAATCATCATGTCCCATGGTACTGCCTACTCGACGCTGATAAAACATTATGTCTCTTAGCTTGTCACATCGAGAAACTCTCTAAAATTAACGCAACCGTTCTTACCCTTAACTACCTCAACAACAATGACCGACTATCAACCGTCCAAATCTAATTTTGTTGTGATATTATAGTTTCTGTACTTGTTTATTGTTTGTTATTAAAACTGAACAATCACTCAGAATATGTTCTGTGTGATTAAGGTTTTATTTAATCATAACACAATACATTGCTTGATTTGAATATTTGTTTACCTTTAGCAATAGTATCAACAAAGAGCGAAGGACCGCTTCAAATAAACAAACTTTCATATCACCCTAGAAACAGGACCTTGTATGTATAATAATATAACGAGACATAAATATGAATTAATGTCCCTGAAAATCCATACAGAGTAGAAACAAAGAAATGAAATAGTCTGATATTGAAAAAAAAACAATTACAGAAATGAAATATAATTCTATTAATTGATATTTTGTGATAGCAATCGATACATGTGGATACAAATCACAAGTTCGGATACGATTGGCACGTGACGGTGTAGTTTGTTGCCCTCGGGCGCCCACTCAAATGTAACGCACCGCCATTGATTAACCATGCAGTTTTCTCCTGTGTGTACTTCTCTCCTGCTTCAATGCAAAATCTAGATTTTTTTAATTGATCTGTTCGAACGGAGGATAATAAAATTCAGAGCAAAGACGGATTTCCGGAAAACGTCAGCAGTTCAGGAAATTGAAACCAAGTATTCGATGCAAATCTAATCGCAATTCTGTAATTGCAAAGTTCCTTTTTTAAATATAAGGGTATTGTTTGATTTATAATACAGTCCTCTTAAAGTAATTTCCGGTCCTTAATGAGACGAAACGTTTTGTTTCCTTATCGAAATCGTCCATATTCAGATAGACTGCAGAATAAAATAAACAATCGCAGCACACTTTTGCTGTTTTGTTTTGATTACGACCGATTCATCAGTACTGACGTCAACTCTATGATAAAATCAAACAAAACGCTACGACAAATGCCAATAATGGATAAATGTTTGTTTCCAATAACGAATGCAGCATTTGAAATGCCTTGTTAATATTCAAATTATACATTAGTTTTCGTAGCATTTCTAAGCAGTTTGTATATCCTACACAACATTATTTGTCGTTGCTGAAGCAATAGCTATAGAATGAGTGTTTCTTTTGAATTCGATGTAATGAATATATGATAAGCAAAAACCGGAAACTGCATTAACGTCAAGATGAGAAGTCAGACTGAACGACTATCGATCGATCGATTGATTGGATATTCACGTCTTTAAATCCGCTGAAGTATTGTGACGACGAATCAATGGGCGAAATATGGGAAATTATGTCGGTATTGTACGGTAGGGTACAATAATGTGAACCGGAAGTTAGACTGTAACCAGCGTTCGGACCGCGGTAGGGGAGACGCTTGCTCGACTTCAGCGACGCAAGGGTCAACAGTTGCACGCGCGCTCGTAAAATATTTTAAAATGACAATAAACTACACAGTAAACCCTTACGTTACCAAGACCTACATATGCTTACACTATCTTACTTATATCTACCAAAACACGTCCAATAATGAATTTCAACGGAAATACTCCTGTCCTTATACTCACGAAGAAGCTTTCAGACATAATGTTAATTGATGAAAACAAATATAAGCAAATGCATTCATACTTGTATATTGAATTATCATTGAAGACACTGAATCGAATTTTTACTCTAACAGAAAACACAACTTCTTTCCAAGGTGGCAATACACTGTGACTACCTTGGCAGATATAAACACACAAATAATATATAAAAAACTAATGATATGGATTCTAATGAATAATGTATTTCGGTGTGATCTACCCATACTCTACAGCGCTTTTCGATAATACTATATTCGTGCGTAGTCAACAACTATACATCAACTATAAATATATTTTTCTTTCCAACACCGAGCTAACTGTCCAGCATAGGTTACAATATATATTACTGCCATATTAAGGTGATAGTGGTGGCCATCTGACCATATACATAAACCAACCTCGGAAATTGCCGACAATTCACGATTCATTTAAAATCTACATAGAAAACGGCTGACGACTTTTGAAAAGTCATATAATTCCACGCCAGAAACTTCCGGTTTATGACGAGTTATATGATCTCAATCAGAAATAGCCGACTGATGACGAGTCACATAAATTTCTATCGGGAATTGCCGACTGATGATGAGTCAAATAAATCCCCATCAGAATCTGCCGAGTGATGACAAGTCACATAAATTCCCATCAAACATTGCCGACTGATGGCGAGTTAGATCAATTCCAATCGGAAAATTTCGACCGATGACGAGTCACATAAATCCCCATACGAATCTGACTACTTATGACGCGTTACATTAATCCACAGAGGAAATTGCAGACTGATGACGAGTCACATTAATCCCAACAAAAACTGCCGAGTAAAGACGAGTCACATCAATCACAATAGGAAATCGCTGATTGAGGAAGAGTCACAAAAATCCCCATTGGAAACTGCCGATTGATGACGAGTCACATAAATCCCGATCGAAAACTACCGAGTGATGACGAGTCGCATAAATCCCCATCGGAAATTGCCGTCTCTTACAGACTCGCATAAATTCTTTCCGGAATATGCCTTCTTCTGACGAACTGATCTAAGACGTGTTGTATAATCCAAACATGCGTGAAAACAAACGCATGGAAGACGTATGATTTATTTATCTCTGACAGCGTTGGTTTGTCTCAGCTGTCGACTGACACCTTTTTGATGGTAGGATAAATCATTAATAGAAAAATGGAGGAAACAAAAGTGCCAACGACAAAAACCCAAAACAAAAACCGGTCTATCACTTCGGACGCTTCCATCCAGCGCTTCGCTAACGCGTCCGACTTCTCTTTCTCTTCTTCCTTTAGAATAAGAATTTGAAGACGATTTAAAATTTCCTGAAGTTCCCAATTTCGATCTTCCGGATTAAGTCTTGCATTGGCATTACCTGCCGCCCGCGGCTCGCCATTTTCATATTCTATCAAATTACAACCGGAATCGTTTGAAAAGGTTGTTTTCATATGCCTTGCATAATTATCCCTCATGCCGTTTCGAAGTTGCTCTAATCTCACTTGGTCCATGTTGTCAGTATGTATATGTGCGAGTTTCATACACATCATTTTACTGAGGAATACGACAAATCCTCTGAAGACTGAGGGCAGGTCTGTTTCCTTAAATCCACGCTGGTTGATGTTGGACGTCACAACGGCCAAAATGACGGACATTGAGGTCAGAGCCATCACTGTGGTCAAGTAAATCCCTGTAAATACAAATATATATTCACATATAAAAGGTTTACATGTAAGTACATGAAATTGTAAATAGTCAATAACACAAAGCAAACTTAACGCCATACTACGATGAAAGAGGTCCACAGGACCTGTAGAAGTTCCCCTAGAAAGATTGAGAATCAATAAACAAAGCCACCGCCTCATTAATAATACCGTTGTTGGATCATCAAGAGAAATATCGGTCTGATGAACGAAAAAGAAATTATCTTAACAATCAGAGACTAGAGTTGTTACTTTGGTTTTCAAAATAAGACAAAATGATATACCACTTGAACAGTGTTACAAGTATATCATTTGTACCACGATTCGTAAGGCAATGAATAATAATAGTAATAATGATAATAATTCGAGGTTGTTATACACCACTTTATCACAACCTAGTTCGTAGGTCATCTCAAAGTGGTTCACAAATTAATATCCGTGGTTATAGGTACTTTACAACCAGCCAATATATTTCTACTTAATGTCTGCTGATCTTATATCAATGTCAACGAGATGCTTACAGCGCGTTCGTTTCCGTGGTTACCAAGTTTCCACGTAAAACTATATCACGATTCTCATTATAGTCAGCGTACATTTTTTCTTTGATAAGTCGAAATCATAAACTAAAGGATGTAATAGAGATCTACGTTAACTGATAAATGGTTGAACAGGACAGTGAGAGGGAAATACAACTCCAAAGACAGGTGGTTGCGTGTCGGATGCCTTCCGAATGTTTAGGTCAATGGGTATCAGTGACTTCAGTTCTGGCACAGCCTCTAGATCTATTGTCTACGCACAGCAAAAACCCTCCTAGAAGCGAAGCTTTATACTTGATATAGCTTCCCGATGTCTAGCAGAACTTGTATCAAGGTTTTTATCACTGCACCGAAATGCAATATTGTGGTTATTTGTATGTTGCTTAAAATAACCTATATTTGCCTTTCTAGAACGACCCATATGCTTCAATGCTTAAATGAGTGACGCAATATTTCCAGACAACATGTCAATATCATATAGCCTTTGTCCTTCCCAATTACACTAACAGGGTGACACAATTTAGTGGGCCAGACTTTTGTCCGGATTAGGGGCAGTATTTGCCTGATATACAGTATCAACAAATCCTCTTAATCAGGGTAAAATATTCTAACAACATACAACCTAAGTCTAACCCGTTGCAATTTGTCCACCTTTTACGGTGACCTGGAAAGGAAAAAGTTTGGCCCACTGGCATGTTGTCTCAAGTTAGGGAAGGGCATCAGTCTGTGTGGTAGAGTGCAGGCCTTGTCCGATAACCAGGCCAATTCGTCCATACAAAGGCCTACGTGCACGCCGCACTCAAATGAGTACACACGCCGCCTACCGATAGCCACCAACCACAGACGCTAGACGTAGTTCAGACCAATAACAGTCCGAAAAGGCATACAACTCCGCCACAGAAAAAAGTCCAGCACCGTAATTCTGATAGCGTTGTTAATTGATTTTACCGTGCCTGTGCTAGCGTAGTCACATATATATCAATTATTCCTTCATTACTCTCAATCTCACTGGCCTCGTGGTATTTTCTTAAAAAAATTGCTGTTTGAACATTCTTGTTACCCGTTGGCTCTGCTAACACTAGACATCGGCTTAACGACAGTTGAGCCGGTTTTGTCGATATGGAGATGACATTAAACTTTCCGGACACTGACAGACCAAACTTCAATGTTTAAAGTCGTCATGGCGACAGAAGTCATGGGGTTCTGAAGGGAATTCAAAGTCGTGAGAAGAAAAGAAAACTTTGCCTATTTTTTTTATCGCCGGCGACCCTATATTTTGAGCCTTTATGGTATAGCATTAACGATTTACATCGCGTCGATCTGTCATTACGGTTTTTCTAAATGTTTAGGTAGGGATGTAACGATGAAGAAGATGTATGCGGAACTACAGTACACCGGGTATAACGACAGTACGATCCAATACTGGCACTGGATCCGACAAACAGATGTTCGCTTGAAGCAAATAAGTAATATCGACAGTACAGACAAAGGGATATGTGAACTTTTCGATGCAATGTGTCCTTTTTTCTTTTCAAGACAGAAACATGAACATTTACATATCACGACATATAACACAGAGATAGACAGTCGCTGTGAAACAATACTTCAACATAAAATGCATAAATAAAAAATCAGCTATCACTTATGTAATAAGCTGATGCTATCGCAGATCCCTTCGGCCAGCTTATAGCCAAAGTATTTACATAACAAAGTTTGCTTCATTGATTCATATGTATTATTTTAATTCCTTCTTTTTGTCTGAACATTTTTGTACCAATCTGCAATTAAAGCTCCGCTGAACCCGAGTTGTCTTCATGTGATTTTTGATGCAAGTGTAGATTGTAGATTGTTATGTGTACCAACCAACGCTACACTTTACACATGTAGTTGCTATTTTACTTTTTATATGATTACACCCAGCTTTAATATCTTGTTTTTGATCGGATGTTGCTACTCTTTGTAAAAAGTTCGCCTCTTTAAATGGTAGACAATTGTCATGTTGGATTTCAATTTCATTTGAAATGAAAATTCTACCTTCCTCTAAGTCTGAATGTATTTAAAAAGAAACTAAGTGCTACATAGTCAACAGGGTTTGAGTTCTCTCTCTATTGTGTGAAGAAAGTATATTTTTAATCGACTCGAAACTAAATAGCTCAGCTGGGAGCAAGTAGGAACGTTGTCTGCATTACTTTTTAAAGGGTTGATTTATTTCTTACAAGCCCATTAGCACACTAAGGTCATACGGTTATAAGTAGGTGAACGCTTGGAGTGCCGGAAAGAGGCACCGAAGTACAAAACTTGTAAGTAAAAACACAGGAAAGAGCGATCTGTAGTGTTGATATTGATGATTCCAATTGTTTATGTTTCTTTAATGTCTCCTAGTAGAGGACACGTGGCTTTTTGTAAAGGACACTTATTGAAACAATGTTATAGCCCTTCAAATCAGCAATTTCCAAGTAAAATACGTTAACCTTACCATACGAGTATTAAGAAAAAAATATAGGAAATTCTTACAATGAACAGACGGCCTCTCCAACGTGACATAACTTCACGCGCATTTTATGCCATGTGAGCTAAAAAGCAACTATTGAAAACCTTCTCTGGCCTTCATTTCTTGTTTACGATACATGGACATATAATGATTTTTCTTATCTTTTTAGTTTAATTCCACCGGGCCGTTTTTTATGACTACGTAACTCACCAATGAGAGGAACAAAACTGGACGTCGCCGGCATATTTTCAGCAATCAGCAACATGAACACAGAAAAGGCCAATAGCACGGTCAACCCCAAAGTCACTTTCTCCCCACTGTCGGGCCTCATCCAGAACCCGAGCAACGTCAGCACAGATAACATTACACAAGGAATGATGACGTTGTACGTATAATATAAAGTCCTCCTGCTGATGTGTAGTGTAAACGTCACATCCGGAAAAGATTCCGGACAGCACTGGTATTTGACAACGTTGCGCACGGCCTTGACATCGATGAGTTCCCATTCGCCATTGCTGACAAAATTTGATAAGTCTATGCTGTTAGATCTGTTGAACACATCCACTTGAAAACCATCGTAAGCCCATGAACCAACCTTCATTCGGCATATTTGATCATCAAACGGAAAGTAGGTTATGTCTATTGCGCATGTGCTTCGGAGTTTGACGATGGGTGGCCAGAAGACATTTCCGTTACTAGAAACCATTGCCAGGGCCTCCATAAATCCCTGTGTGTAATCCTCGGCACTGCAAATACAAATAGACACATTGGGTAATAAAATCACATTATTTGAGTTATATTGGTTTATGTTTTAGGATCTCCAGTTATATAAACATCCTAGCACCAATTATCATGGATACCGTGGTTCCAGCTATGACGAGTTAAATGAATGAATGAGATTTTAAATTATTTTAACGATATACGGATGATAATTTAAAATCTATTGGCAGAAGCATATTTATTAGGTTTTATAATATGTCCTCAGAACGGTAAATCTTTTCTTTATGTTTCATTAATATAATCAAAAACAAAAGATTCAAGCTATCATTTAGTAGTCTGTTTACTTATTTCATGTCATTCTATAAAGTGTGGTTAAGTTCCTTTCAATTCTAAGAATGTGGGTTTTGTAGAAATGTCGACGCCAACACAATAATAATAAAAATGTTCTTCAACATAGCTCAGAACGTAAACACGGAACGTGCCCTTTCCCGCAGCGCAACGTCTGCAAAGCGGAATACTTGTACATAATGAAATAACATGTGTATTTAACATTAATATTTGAAAGAATCTGCAACAATATGGAATTAATTGCTATGGCGGGGAACAGGTCAGCAGAATGATCCCGCTTTGTGTTTTATGCTGTCAAGATTAAGCGATCGTGATGGCTGGCGACACTTCGACCGACCATGTTTGTGACCCATGACGTCTGTGTCTGAGTCTCACCGGCGCTTTAACCGATGTCAGGCTGATCGTGGTTACTGTTTAATCCCCAACGTTCTTGCTATGATAGGTATTTTTGTGAGCAAAGTTGACACGTGCACACGCGCGAATCAATTGCCCAATGTCCAGAGTGTCATGCTACCCACAATACGTCACTAAATAACTGACAAGAGCCGCCATAGGGGTCATCTCGATCAGTATCGCTCTTTAGTCAAGCGTCCTGGTGGGTCGGATACAAATCTAAATGATGAATGATTGGGTCTACAACAGCGACGTTTATTCCTATGCATGGTGTCCGATTAAGAAGATTATTCAGGTTCGCTCGGATCACGGAGAATTGATTAGAGAATCACAACATCTTCGTTAGAGAATAATAACTCCCGCGGTCAGGGTAAAACCGGGCTGTAATGATTTGCCATATTAAATCGTGTCCTGATCGGGGTTGACACACTACCGACTGTCACGGATAACTGACTTTGGGAAGAAACCATTACATGCGCCATACGGTGTGTAACTGGTCTTAAGAACCCCCGCATCACTGCCCGAAACCGTGACTATATGAAACTTTTCCAGCATGAGTAACTTTTCTGAAAAGAAACACGTACCTTGCGGAACTTTAACGGAAAAACAGCTAAGACGAAATAACAAATTTCAATTAGCAACTGTGTTCTGAATATATAAATGGAGCGAGCAACGGCCGGGATTCGAACCCTGGACTTCAGATTTTTATACTATCGCGCTTACCGACAGATCTACCTGTTCAAACGAAATTATGGCAAGTTTACTGTATACATTTATATATTCGAAAATCTATTGGTTGTGGGAGGATACTTAGTTTTTGCTGCTTCTACTTTTGTGTAAATGCTTTTTGTTTTATAAAATTGTTTTGAGTAGCGAGACACATCCTCGATACTCCAGGGGTTACTCTCACTTTGGCTCTCTAAGTGAGCGTAACACCTGGAGTATCGAGGATGAGCGGGACAGTATTCCTTACTAAATCTTACCGTCATAAGATTAGACAACACTAAACAAATATACTGTATAGCTATGTTACATTCACTATTGTTTCCCCCTCACTGGTTTAACAAATAGTCCTACTCGTATATTAATCAAATATTGGACTTTACAAACAGGTTGTGTTATGGTATGTGATATGGGTTGGTTGTTCGATGAGTGACACATGCACAGACTACTGATTGTTATTGCACATTAAGTCTCGGTTTTGACTCTACAAAATACAATAACCTGTTGCATACGATTTAACGTGTTTGGCAGGTTTTATTTTAGAAATGCGCACAAGTCATAACATACTGATGTAGCGAGAAAGTAACACAGTGTTTATATATATAAGCATCAATTTTGGTCGAACAGTCGCCGAAACATAGAAAGGAAAGGTATTAAAACACATCTAACGTTTAAAAACTATACATGAACCTGCCGAAGAGAACACGTGTCGCTAGTTATACAGGACGATAGGAAGGGGTCACGTGACGGAGAGAACAAATGGGCATACTTGTTATAGTGGACGGCATTTAGGATTGTTGCTTCTATGGGGGACAGGTGGACACAAACGCCTGTTATACAGGACGATGTCGGGATACCACGTGACTGTGAGGACGGACATACTTGCGTGTTTTAGGGAACAATATCAGACTCCGGGTGTTCAAAGGTTGGTTTGAATTAACCGTTGGTTAAAGACAATTTATGAAATGAATACAGAAAAATCAAGAGCATCTGATATCCTTTCACTGCTATACATGTAGATTGGTTGAGACAGATAAGATTGATGGAATTTGAGGATTAGTTTTGTTTTGAAAGCTTCGTTTCTTATTGGCAATAATTTGAATATTTCACTAACCGCTGGTTAAAGCTAACAAATCTTTGAGCGACCGGGGCCTTACAGTAAGTTACGTGACTTCGTGGAATGAAGGACTTACCTGTTGTAGAGGACGATGTCGGGAAGCCACACACTCTTACATGGCACTCTGAGGACGGACAGGCCATTGTAATGATCGGGGTCCCATGTAAGTTTTTCATCCCTCCATTCCTACAACAGACACGACTGTCAACATTTCTTGTATCATTGTAGCTATAGTGACATACAAACTTGTCAAGTCTTTCAAATAAACAAATTAATGCAACATTTTTGAAAAGAAAACATGTATATTAAAGAACATGTACTTGACATATCGAATCTGCTATTATCTTAAGTGTTCCAATTGGAGATCAACTCATTGAGGTAAAAAAGAGAGAAAAAGAGATAGAGAACAAAATTTAGAAATAAAAATCGGCAAAAAGGCAACGACTGGAACCAGAGAAAACAATGAGCAAAACAAAACGAAAAGCACCATAAACCGCGGACAAAATATTGAGGCTGAACCATGTGTCCCATTAGGAAAACCGTTTCCCCAACCAAATTAGTACCAACTGTGTATTTGTATTGTTTTGAATGTTAAGGCATAGTTAAATTACCTCCAAACTTTTATTTTATTAAGATAGTTTAATTCTGTGTCAAAGGTCAATAATATTTATAGTAAGGTTAGAACAGACATACAAAACATCAATGAGCTCATGAATAACGATACAATAATGAAGGTATTTCTCGACGTTAGCTGTTTTTACCCGTACAAGGTAAGACTTACCTGGTCAAGCCTGTAATTACCCGTACAAGGTAAGACTTACCTGGTCAAGCCTGTAATTACCCGTACAAGGTAAGACTTACCTGGTCAAGCCAGATATTTGTTGTGATCACTTGATTTTTCTCATCCTGAAAGAAAAAGAAAAAATATATAAAAACTTACAAATGACGCATTTCAAAATTCAAAGCAACATGGACACATGTATTTCAAATCTGACATGCACGACCGCCATGCTAATTGAACTGCCAAAACGATCGAAATCTTCATCATAAGATGTAGCAGTTTATTTATGAAAATGTTCAAGAACTTCACTTAGAGTTCGCTTAGGTGTCTTTAAAAAAACCCAAAAAAAAGTAAACAGAATTTCTAGAACAGAAACAGAACTTACATGACACTTTTCTGATATACGTGTTGAAATGATCTACTCCAATTTTTTAACGTTTGCCTGGACATGTGATGTCAGTTAAATTAATCTCAGACATGAAGTGTCAAAAGAACAAATAACAGGTCGATTTAGTTTTTGAAGCAGATTTCCATAGCAGATATTTAAGTTGTTTTTACAAACAAGTTTGGTTTGGTTTGGTTTAACTTTGGTTAACGTCCTATTAACAGCTAATGTCATTTAATGACGTGCCTCCATGTGTGTAGAGTATGTGTGCTTGTGTGTGTATATGCAGGAGACAGGGTATGTTGGTGTGTTTGCCTCCTTGTGATAGCGCGATTGATTGATTGATTGTTTTTACGTCCGCTTCACTACCGAGTAATTCGGTTATCCAGCAGACGAATAAGGTGATAGCGCGGATCTGGTGCTGACTTTATAGTGATGAAATGCCATGCCGAAGGCACCCAGCACAACATTCGTCCCTGTCACATTAT
>JAUMHH010201156.1:0-13376 GCA_032359455.1 Chlamys rubida | reverse complement strand
GGGGGGATGTGAGGTTGGGCGTGTTATTTTCCTTCTTCTGCTTAGGCCGATAGGGGTCATCGAAGTAACCAAAATTATCTACTGTCCCATACCAGAGCAACACTTGGAATCGTTTTTGCACTTCTCATTTCCCTTCTCTTTCATTTCTGTAATGTATCCCTAGGCACCCGTATTGTATATGATCATAGCTGTTGCCAGTTAGTTAAACCAAACAATTGTTATTAACATTGCTCTGAACTGTTTACCGGGAAAATGTTTTGATAACTCGGCTAATCAATTTTTGCGAAGTTTATTAATCTAAACTCAACCAACTTTTGATGAAAAATGTAATTAACTTTATTCTACGTTTCTTGATTTACTTGAGATGATCAGTACATTGGCTGTCGTATTAACAGAAATGGTGTCAAATCATCCTATACATATACATTGTATCCACCTATAGTGCTCTGTTATCCACGTCCTTGTTAAGATCGATAAGTAAGGCACGACGATCACATTTAGATCACTGATATTTTAATTAAAAAAAGATGCAAATACTGGGATCAAAATCATTTCCGTTACGTGAACGACATGAATAGGTCCCTTCTTTGCAAGTCGCTTGGAAAATATTTAATCCAATGTAAAGACGATTGCCTCTGTGCTTTATACAGTGACATGGACGCCGGATGACAATCCAATCTGAGGCATTGATTTTCTTACCCTGTAATTTACCTGGGGCAAGCAGGAGAAGGATGAACCGCCTTCGTATCTACTAACCACGAGTGTCTGTCATGTATCTCCATCGAATGAAAACACGACACGGACGTAAACAAGATTCAATTATCAATCGGCAATAACGCGGGAAACGTCATTCATTCTTGTCGCTTATGTAGTTGGAAATTACCCTTCCTAGTGTGACCGCTTATACAAATAAAGATAAACTTCGTGGGTCGTCGCCGTTACTCGGTAATTGGTTTCTAAAAAAAGGTTCTTCGTATGGAGTAGCACGAGTTAATTGAAATGGCTTCATGTTAAACAGTGTCGTATCCCCTCAGCCAATGATGGAACAGTCAACCTCACCACGTGATTGTGTTACTGCGGTCATCCTGTGGTCGCGACAGCGTATACATCATTAAAAAACTCTATGTTCACTAATAATAATCAACGGTTTTGTTATTGTAAAAAGTAACGAATTCTCTAACCATTGTCCCTAACATGTACAATGCCCTTTAATACCAATATGTGTGCGTATTGTGTCTCTTTTACGCTCCATTTTACGTTTTTATTTAGATACACATGCATGTACATATTTCCAGCCCTGTACAATTAAGACGCTTAGTATATATAGGCATCAACATGAGTCGACACGTCATGTTTATTTTTTATTTGAAACACAAATTACTAATCAAAACATCGTTTAAAGCAGTTCCCTGCTCAGCCTTCATTCATAAAGCAATGTACCAGATCGCCTAGCCTCTAAATGAGCTAGGATTTCGCAATGAGTAGCCGCCTCTTAATCTTGTCATGCGTGGCTAGTATATATATTATTTTGTTTTTGTTCCTTGTTGTCAACGTGTTTGGAAAATTATAATGTAAATAACATTTTACGTGATTAATAAAAACATTAGTTTATATATAAACACAACCAATCAGTATAGCTTATGTTTGATGAGATAGATCGTTTGCTAATTTTAACACATTTGAAAAGGAAGACGCTGTATACTTAAACATTTCACCCCTATGTAACTTTCGTAATCTCTACCATCCATTGATCTCGATGAGTCCATTTTGGTCTACAGTGGTGAAAGGTTTAACGCAGTAGCACGCAGGGACTAATTGTATATTTGTCGAGCTTGAGACAAGAAACTCTAACCTTTTGTTATTTCAGGTAATGAGTTTGTTTAGCGTTCCGTATTACAGGCGTCGGTGTTACCGCTCCTTGGATTAATTATTTAGATCCGCCAAGTACTAAGACACATCAAATGAAATGAGTAGGCCTATCCCAGGATCAGTCTACGGGCTAGAGCAATACCCTGGTATCCCTATCAACAATACACCAATACTCCGTTCATTCTTAATTCGAATAAGATGTCTTAACTTTCTTAATTCTCATTTATATCTTTAAAGAAAATCCGGAAAACTCAAGCATTTGTTTTGTTTCCAGACCAGTTAAGGACTAAAAGGGTTTCTTTAGTAACGCTATTATAAAATTGATTTAACAATATATCAGGTCCGAAATAAGGTCTTCAATTGTATAGGAAAATAATAGCCCAGATTTATGAAACTTTTCAGCAGCAGAGAAACGTCATTCTCAGACTTGGAGACAGATGTGACGTATTAAAGTTCTCAGGATGTGTTTGATACTCTTGTTTGTTCTTTATCATTGTGCTGTATAATCCCATTTACTTTGACTTACAATTCGGTCATTTGTTCTCGCTAGCCTAGTTCCCAGTTTGATGTGACATTACTTTGATATCACCTAAATTTACAACGCGGGTATTGCGAAAAAAGCAGAAGACGCTCCCGCTTCCGGAACGCCTGGTTTTGTTCTCTTTGAACTTTTTCAAGGGTTTTCATGTAAATCTTTCCTTTGTCATATTTTCCCCTAATTTATCGATTTTGAGTTGGAATTGTCTTGTTGTGTTTGCGTGGGGGCTGTATTGAATATTAATTACTTACAAGTGACGTGAGACTTCCGGTTGATCCATTACTTCGCGGAACAGTAATTGTAAATTTACAGTCGGTGTTGCGATCAGAGTTCGATCAACATACACCATGGGAGCCATACCACTCAAGGTTTACAGAGCAGTAGCTCTCCCAAATATACCCACGTGTATTGCTTGTTTGAATAAACCGGTAATTCTACTGAATGGCGAGTAGCTATAGGCGTCCTGGGACACACTCGAACAGAACAAAGCTGCGGCGCTATCAGACACAAAATAGTTCGCTGAGACAAAAATCAAAAGGGAGGCTCATCCAAGTTCTAAAAATGGAACAGTTTCTAAGCCATTATGGTAAAACGTTTGCAAGAATAGATACACTACTGATGTAAGGGACACATTAGGCTAAGCGTCTCTTTGATTATAACGCTGTTGAGACCCATCGGGACGCCAAAAGTGGTTTGCGTGGCGAGTCAGTGATTTCACATGCATTTTGCATAAGGAATTTAGATTTAGAAGTCAAGAATTATGTTGTTCTTTAGATCCATAGATGAATTTTCTTGAACAAAGCACCCGTCTGCCCTTATCTCGTAAAGCAGGGGAATGTTGTATTAATTATACATCAACACATAACATTATTTACTGTTATATAACTGCAAAGTGTTTTATTTGAATCCACGTTTATAAAACGTCTGTCTGCATCACCACATGGGTATCTGTATTAGTTGTTGATATTTAACTTTATATATATTTAAGATATATTAAAGTAATACTAACGCAGGTTGTGATGTCTCAATATCAATATAACTGAAATCAAGGTATAATTAACAAAATGAAAACTAATAAATTTTGTTATTACATTAAATAACCATTTAATGAACAACAGATGATTTCCAAATGTAAAACAAAGATAAACAATATAGAACAATTGTCACTCTAAGTCCCAAAATGTCGGCCTCCTGGCCTTCTTCAAGGGCGAAAGTCAACGGTTGTTTCAAGTAACGTCCATCTTGCTTATTCGGAGGCACAGGAAATGACTTACAAATGTATGACGTCACAATGACTAATCATAATCATTTAGATAGGCGGTTTCTAGGCCATTGGAAAAGGCGCAGAAAGGAGGTTGTGCACAACTGTGCTCTGCTTGCTTTTGCCCTCACAATTTGTTCTGTTATGACAGGCAGTCCAGGATGTCATAAAGATATATTAATAACAGCTGTATTTATTTTCATGGTAATATATTCAAATATAAATCTAATTTGCAATATGGCTCCGTAACACAGAGACACTATGTACATGACATGGACAATACAAACGTTAGACCATACAACTATTTTATTGTGATTGTAAGTAACCGACACATCATGATAAAATGATTTTGTTTTATATTTTACAGAGGACAAGAAGTCTGAAGTACCAGCGACACGGGTACGTAATGAGTCTAGGTTATGTAAGCCACTGTAATAGAGATATAATACTTCATTCCATTAGATTCATGTTGCCGTTGTATTGTCACTGTTATGAATCGTTAATCACTAATCCCATTTTACATCCATTTGTCTTTTTTGAAGAAATTGTAATGAAGATTTAAAAGATGACCAAGTATCGAATATCAGGTGTTAAAGAGAGCTTTGAATCTGTTTCCATGTCATGAAACATATCTGAAACTCGTCACGAATATTGTTTTTTTTTTTAAATCTTGCCTGTCTTGCTTCATGTGTCTGAATAGATATATGCTCGCATCAAAATACGTACATCACAAAAAAATTGAAAGAGTATTTCTGGCAAATATACAAAAATACCCTAAAAACTGCAAAACTGTTTTCGTTTTCAACAAAGAAGCGGGAAAGAATCATGTCTTTTGGAATTCGAAATGACAGGTTGTGAGATAGTTAAACATTACACACAAAGCGTTCACGTCGCTTTCTGTGAAATACCAACGAACATCCATTGGCCCGCATCGATGCCAAGCCCATACGTATTACATATCATTGTTTCGCCAATGCCGGTACTAAAAACGTTTGTCTCGTGCCCATGAGGGTTTATCATTATTTGTTTCGGGGAAATTGGTTTGCGCTATTCCCTCTATTAGATATAGATGAAAGACCAATGTTTTGAATCAAATGACACCCGTTCTATGTATTAGTAATTTGGATATTTGTCTTTGTCTGTTTTTTTCTTCCCCACCGACATGTTTGTACTTAAATGTTTCTCGTTCTCTTTACTCCATTTTCGGATATTCAACTGTTTTGTTGTGTATGATTGCGAAAAACAAAATGTCTACAGTTAAGGAGGTTTCTTCATAGTAAAAGCAGTTTGAAGAATGAACGACTTTGTAAAGAAAGAAACTACGGGCATTACCTTATTTTAACTCCTGCATCTTTAGACAACCTGTGGTGTTAGTTGTGACGTTTTATGCTGTCAATCAAACATGTTATAATTACAGAAGAAATATTTTAGTTAAGAATATTTTAATTAAAGAATTTATAATATTAGATGACACATACTTTTTCTACATCCTCATTGGTTTAATCATACTAACATGGATGTCTGTGTTGGTGATATTAACTCGGTGTTTCTATTTTTAGAGAAATTAAACAATGTTGACTTTATGGCGTCATTTCCATTGTAACGTCACTCTGCTCTCTGCCAAATGCAGTAGTTTTCCCATATAATTTTCATACGTTCATCTTGTTTGATGATTAAAATAGCATTTAATCAGCTAATATAACAATTAAGGATTTTTATTTCGATGAAAATGAGGTTATATGGGCATGATAAAGTAATATTAATATCACCCAGGTCCATATAACCACATGCTCACCTCAATAAAATTCCAAAATTGATAAATATTATCTTACATATTCCGTTTCAAATAATGACGTACATTATCATCCAATAAGTTATAGATGTAATAAGATAATGTTACATGTGATGTTTTTTTTTATATTACATAACATACAAATAGGTGATTAATATGTATTTATAGGTGAATGACCAAGAACTTGCGTTAGAAGAATTAGCCGAACTTGCAGGTGAGTGGTGGCGTGAATTGTTAGTTATCACCTATTGACAGTGTCGGCCGTATCAGAATGACATTGTATGAAGGCGTGATAACGTTAATACCAATAAATCGCGATCATTACACCCACAACTTTGCTCTGTGTCTAGAGCCAATAAATCAATGTTTCCCTTGCCCTGTTTAAATGTCATAAAGACAGCGTAAGCCAAACTTTTTTCATATTGTACCCAATTGTCTTCTAGACCATATATATCACGGGTTTCCTTCTTTAACTCAGTTTTATTGATATCAAGGCGACAATATATCCCCGTGTTTTGCCTCCATGTCATCGAGCCCAGTAGACCATTACCATCCTTGCTGTGTCGCAATGTCGTCAAACCCGCTAGAACAAAGCTTTTCTTACTGTGCGGCATGGTATTTAATTGAGGTCGGCATCAGATCCGCGCTATTGCAGGGAGACATATACATCAGCATACACCGCCTGCAACAACACACATACAAACATGTACATCAACATACACCGCCTGCAACAACACACATACAAACATGTACATCAACATACACCGCCAGCAACAACACACATACAAACATGTACATCAACATACACCGCCAGCAACAACACACATACAAACATGTACGCAACATAACATACATGTAGGCACGTCCTGAAATCACATTATCTGTTGATAAGACGTGACTTAAATAAAACCAAAACGAAACCAAACAAATCTTACGGTCTTCAAGAATTCCACTTTTGTGTCTCAGTGTTTTATTAGATCGATTCGATCAGTGATATTCCTGTTTGTCTCAAAGATTTTGTGATCCTGAATAACAATGCTTCTTCAGTCATGTTTCGTAGTCATCTAGACATTGGTAGTCGGAGGATTCCATTGCTGTGTCTTTGTTAGTGCCATTGAGATCCCGTTAGCCAGGGCTTCCCTTTTGTTCCCCCCCTTCTTCCCTTTGTCTTAACCCTTTCAACCCTATGTAACTTTAGTAGACTATACCATGCATTGATCTGGACGAGTCCATTATGGTCTACAGTGGTGAAAGGTTAACAACATTGAATGTATATCGTCCAGTGATTGGCAATATCAAATATTTTATTTCAATTTATAGTTTAACTAAACGTAAACGATATATTGTTTCATACATTTGCATATCCATATATATGTTATTGTTTGTAAATACTGTATACCAGGAAATTTTCGTGGCAGTTTAGTTTTCGCTTTTTCGCCCTCCGTAATGGGGTGAATTCATCCTTACAGCGATTGTTTATGATCAACATGATATACATATTAATTGAATGTGAAGGGCGAATTTAACATTGGGTGAAAATGGATTCTACTGTCGAATGGCGAAAATGTGTCTGGGTGCAAATTGCCGTTACACAGTATTTATTCACAGTAGACGGTGAATGCTTTATGAAGACTATCACACAAACTAAATATTACTGTACACTTCCTTAGACGTTATTAACATTAATGGGATTTGGATATTGATTTGCAATGACGCACAAGCATAATTACCTTTGCCATCTAATGTCCTCCGTTTAACTATGAAGGACGAACGTTAATAGTGAGTATTTATAGTGATGATTATGATGTGTACGCCTTCTTCACAGTTTCAATGATAAATATCACCAATTGATGTTGTTACTGTGTAACGGGAAATGTTCATTTAGTCAACTTTAGCGCCCTCCTATGGTTAAATCAAGTTTCGCAAAAATCCGCCTTTCACATTTAATTATTATGTATATTATGTTGTTTACGGATTTTCGCTGAGGGCGAAAAAGGCGAAAATCAAAGACCAGCAGTATACAGTCGTTCAAACCAAATTTTATAATAAGAAATTATTGATGGAACAAACGAACAAATGCGATATTTATAATGAGGCTCAGAAATATGTTTTGAAAGTTGTAGGTAAATTTTCTTTTCCACAAATGTTATGTACATACCATATGTTCCTACGTTTCAGCCAAGAGCCATAAAAACGTCGCAGTCCAGAAAGAAAAAACATACCACTATACAAACGTAAATGGAAAAGTAAACAGCGATTCTACATCAGAAGAAAAAAGTAAGTTTATGGAACACATCTCCATATACGGCCACACAATGAAATGATATATTTATAATTACCATGGTGATGGACGGGTTTACTAATAAGCAAAACAAATTTCTCTATCAATATGTCAATTTGACTGATTAAAATGTTTGAATTGATAATTATATAACATGATTTAAAGAGATTTAATTAGAATTACAAAAATAAAAACCAGATATAAATCCTTTCATAGGGACATTTAATTGTCTTACAAAATAACACTCTGAGATAAAACCTTTGTTCGAATTCCTTTGAGGCACGGCTTTTGAAATTTTAGCCAGGATATAGTTTCATGACGTAATTTTCTAAGTAAGTGTCCATAATACAATTTCTCACCCGTGGGTGAGATTAAAAAATAAGAATGAAAAGAACGCTCTTTTCCTGAAAGACTCTTTCCTTATAAATTCAAATTCCTGCAAACTTGCAGCATAATAAGTATGTCGTATAGTGATAATCACTGGTAATTATTTTAATGTTAATGTAATACTGGAAAGCCTTTATACGTACGGTAGACTGTTGCAGGGAAAAGGGGAACCAATATGACAGCCCGATTCATTCTAATGTGCCGTTTGTAAAAGTAGAGAAACGCTGACTTTCTTTCGGTTAAAATTACAATGAAACAGTAACGATATTCCCTGTGTTAAATAATAACTATGATTTACCTGTCATTGTACATGTGACGTATCCAGAAGAAAACACGACATTTAAGAATCCTTTTTACATGTTTATTGCTTTTTTTAGTTTTAGACCCAGTGAAGCAGGAATTGGTCTTAGATTTACAAAAAGAAACGAAAGGTGATAACAAAAATGGAGAACCACACGAAGTAACAGTTGACAAGATAGACATGCCAATGGCTGGAATACATAAAAGCATAGTTTCCAATGGCGACGACACAGAAATCAATGACGTCACAGACGAAAGCGAGGTAGGTAATACATTGATGGGAACGGTCGGTGCCAACATAATAAGAATCGAACTCGCGTCGTACGTTTACATTAATCTTTATGAATATAGATCAAAGGCCAAAATGTGCAATTATTAATTGTGGCAAAAGAGTGTTTATGGCCAAATGACGTCTTTATGAATTATCAAGCAGCCAAAAAAAGAGATTTTAAAACGTCAGCTTTTAATTAAGCATTATTCATGTATTAAAATAAAGATAGTTTGAAATAAAATCAGTTGTGAATCAGTCAATGTCTTTGATTAAAAGTTTGATTGATAATAGAAGAATATCATCGGATATCCTTAGTCGACTTTTAAAAAATATTATAGTTTCATTAAAAAAGTATATATCAAATAGCAACATATAAAATAAATTAAAAGATTAAAAAAATAAATAAAATGGTGGAAAACAGACACTATTTGATCTCACAACTTTTTTTGTCAATAAATGGCAGAAATAATTCATCTAAAGATATAACGTAACGTGAATCCGAATATATAAAACAATATTGAAATGTTAAAGGGCTCGGTCAAGGTACCGTTGTAAATAGTTCACAGCTCTGATCTACGTACGTTCTTTGCCTGCTTCTATTGAACTGACTAAAAGTAATTCACGGATCAACGACCTAAAATTACCACAAATTTCATAGAAGAAATGTTTTACGGTTTTTCCTCAAAGTTGGAATAATGAAGCATAGGCTTTTAATGAGAAGGTTGGGAAACATTCGAACAGATTGAGTAGAGAAACGCTGATTCATTTAATCACAGTTGTAGAGTAAACCGTAAGAAAGGATTATGTATTCGTTATTAAATGCATTTTTCATTTTGTTTACCCATGGACGTGAATTAAGAACATTTATCAGGTTTGTCGTTACTTTGAAGTTTCGGTAGCTATTTTACGTAACGAGGTGGTTGACCTGGTTGATAAACTACCAACCCCGAGGTTGACGTTAAACATGTAGTTGGAATTTATTCCAGCACAGCTAATGAAAAACATATTAGTTTAAACAAAAATTATTATCAGAGTATATTTTATATATCAATATATTAACACTCACTCATCCATTTGCTTACGAGACGATATTTGTGTAATGGTTTTGTTTTCAATTGTTTTAACTCTCCAGAAATAGTTGGGATAGATATTGCCAGGATTGAAGGGCTCTGGGTTCAATCCCCGAACAATGAATTACCTCAACGTAGGAGGGTTTCCGTTCGCAATACCCCTTTCACTCAGTTCTTACTTATCTTTTTTGTTGTTGTTGTTAAATTTCATAAATATGACCATTAACACCTCTCTCTCTTTTTCTGACATGTATATTTACTTTCATTCTTTCATACTCAATTACAAATCATCATCATCATTAACCTTCCACTCATCATAGCATCCGTACATAATCGTGGTCGATTAGTGTAACATTTGCAGTACATGGCTAAATTCATAATTGATGTTACACATTCAGGCAATCACACTAAGAAACCCATTCTACGCGGGTAGTTAATAACACAGATTTGCAACAAAGCAAACATTTCCAACGCGAGGATAATTCGAATTTATTTAGAATTATCACATTCCGAATGCACTATTATATTTGTTTTAGCAAGATAAAAGTTATTCATACAAAGCTTTGTGTAATTACCATTCTGTTTATGTACTGTAACCTAACAAGTGTATATGAGTCCATAGAGAAGATAGGACATGTGTTTGCGTGTGCTAAGCATATCCCTGATCGTGTCGTGGGGAAACCACGTCAATCTGTTAATTTTGCACAGAAAGCAGTGCCTCCCCCTCACTCGCTCTCTTTACTGTCTCCTCTTTGAACACCGTTCTGTCTCGGGAGACACGCTTTTCATCAATTTACCATTCATGCGAAAATAAACGGCCAGCTCTACGAGCGTTCTAATCACCCACTTGACGCCTACGCGTAGAGAAAATAATCCCAGTAAAAAGTGTCAAATAATCGATAATCCGCGACTGGGTAGTTATTTAGCTGACTACAGGAAGCTGTTTGTGCCGTAGTGTGTTTGATAGTCTTGCGATAAGATTATACAGGTTAATTACCATAATAACACAACAGATTCGCGAAGTTACTGTCGTCACGTGGCTGTTTTAATTGCCAAGAGGCAACGAAATCTACATAACGTAATAACACAAAACCAAAATAGCTTAAACAGTACGTGTAATGGGTTTTGTGTTTAGATGCCTGAGGATGTTTTGTATAGGTTCCTAAACCAGCAGGCCTATAATCGTATCAGGCAAAGAGGCAAAGAGACGATATGTTCATGGGCATACAATGGAAGATTTATAAGCCTTGAATATAATAACAAGTGAATCATATTTTGTAATTAGACATAATTAGATCTATTTGGTTAGATGTGAAGGTGAAACATTTAACAATTTTTAAAAAAGAAAAAAGAAATGAAAAAAAGTACTAGTCCTTTAAACGTCACAGATAATATTTTGCTGGTAGTGCTATGTGAACCGTTCTAAATATTCAAATCGCCATATGTTGAAATGAAAAAGGCTAAAAAGGATTGGAAATAGGAGGTTTACACATTTTCCTCAATTATATGACGTCATCACATTGATTCCTTTTTCGTCACAATTGGTATCAAAACTCTTTGTGACATGCAGTCTTTACATTGCACATAGAACAGTAGTATAATACTAGAAAAATGATACATGCTGGAGATCTTAGAATTAAAATTGCTACTTAGTTGTGGACACCAGATGTCGATATGATTTAAATTGCTGAAATCTAAGGGAATGAGGCGTTATGTATTTCTGTTGCATGCAATGGAAATACAAATCTATTAATAAGAGAAGTTCTTCGATTGTCGTACAGCCAGCTTTAAATGAGTTTCGTATATTATATCGAACCTCAATATCTTGAAATTGCTAGTTCAGCAGAAACAATTCGGTGGTGATAATTAACTCTTAACACTTAACTAATTATATCTTACAGGTCTATCTTCTTGGTTTATGCCATAACATCAATTAGAATTGAAAGAATAAGTCGGCATTTCGAAATTCCGATAACAGTACTAGTAAGCATACTAGGTTCAACAACATGTATAACGGCTGGAACTCGTTCGGTCTTATTCTTGTTCGGGATGAAAGAGACCCGGATAATACACTTTATTAGGTATAAAACAGAAGCACGGGCGGCGAGGGACACATGACATGTACAGATGACGTAGCTAGTGTGATATCGATCTAATTGTTAACCGGTGGTGGTAGAATAGTATGATTAAAAGGCGATACATATTTCGAGATCATCTTTTAGTCATTTTTCCTGTCGTTGAAATGTCAGGTCTATCCAATTACGCATGCAACGAGGCGCGTGGGCGACACACCAGTGGTAGCCTGTTGTCACGTGACGTTTTACGATTGGTTATTCAAACTTGCCTTGTCAGCCTTTAGTTCAATAGTGTTTGTAAGCGGTATAGACATAGTTATCAAGTATACAACCTCTAGGTTGAACACAGCAGATTTGTTTTTATAGATTTTTCATGTCTAGGACGATTTGGTGCAGTAATACATTGGTCATAACTTAAAGTTTACAGTTAGAGAAATGCAGTCGTTTCGTCTCTTCCTCAGGTTTCAAGGATAGGTATAGGACTACAGGTTTAGGGGGGTTTGGTCTCGTATTATCTTACTATTGGATCTAGTAAAAACAGTTGTGGGACCCTGGCAGACTTAGTAAGTTACTTCTCTTTCTTCTGGGAACACTAAAGAAAAAATGTATCGGCATCTCATATTGCAACAATTCGGTCCCTCGTTTATCTTATATCTCGTATATGCAATTCGCTTATGCAGTGATTCTCTAGGTATCGTGTTAGCCCGAAGTCTGAAAACTTAATAGAACGTCATGCTACCGAACCAAGGCTATATGTTCATGTGACATTACATTTAAAAGATTTCATGTCCTTGGGTTTGTTTCAATTTTATTTTGTTAAACGTCCTATTAAAAGGTATGTAATTGAAGGACCTACCTCCATGTCTGTAGTGTATGCGTGCCTGTGTGTATATGGGCTGGAGGCTGTATGTTGGTGTACTTGCCTCCTTGTGAGAGCGCAGGTCTGATGCCGACGTTAGAGTGCTACCATACCGAATGTACTCAAAACAGTATTACGCCCGATTACATTATACTAACACCGGGTAAGGTTCTGTGAAAAAGTGTTCAGACTTAATAGACCCAACTTTGAAAAGTTGGGTGTGTGTTACCTCATAGTGCCCAAAGACAGGTATACATGAGGAGAAACACTCGACAAGTGATCAGTGTTTACTTTGCTGTAACTGTGTACAGATGTTCCCATGTATTCGTCCTAGTCTCACTGCAACTTTTTGTATTGACAATCATTAACCTATATATATAAATATTTCAAAATATTGATATGACTAGCTTTTGCAAACAAAAACACTTGCTTTTATTTCTCAGCAAACATTGATAGTATCTTTCTTTGCACAAGATCCTTTTATTGTATTTAAACGTAGATTTTATGTAATGATACATTAAACCTTTCCTATAGTCTGATTTTCTGGAATATAATCATGACACAATCCATAATTTGAAAAACAACACACTACTTGTATATTCTACCACGTCTGTGATGTAACGACGGTTTTCATTGGTTAAAAAGAGTGCATTATTGAGCGATATACCATGCG
>JAUMHH010201145.1:0-13377 GCA_032359455.1 Chlamys rubida | reverse complement strand
TTTATCTTTTGTTGTTCTTCCCCTTACTTTGACACTGTTTTTGTACCCGGTTTAGGGCCCAATCCGGATATGCATAGGTTTTCATTGCCCTAGCGATGTGATATGCGATTCTGCTCTTGTATTTTGTCCTGTTGTTCTGTGACTATTGTATCACATCTGTTGAGCAATGTGAGTATGACGCCTCACGTCTGGTGCAAAGGATGGTGAGATTTAGTTCAGGTATTAGTCCGTATGGGTCTTTTCTCTATAGACCAATACCTTCATAATCCATACTAACCTTCATATTCCATACTTACTAACATGAAGAGAAAATGTTTAGAACTATCTAATCTTGTTGTTACAGTATAATGTAAATGATAAACCGTTCCGATGATTACATTAGAACTAAATATATATATATTTAATTCAATAAAATACGAGTGTTATTGAATTTTAGAAAAAAATCACATTACAAAATAAAGTCAATATGAATTGCTGTATTTCTTCCATCTTTTGAATTCACACAAGTATGAAGAATATCATACCACTCGAATGTTCATTTAAATGAATTTTGGTATTTTAAATCATAAGGTGTACATAACTCCGGAGTGCACATACTACCCTAACTGGCTTCACAATCCAGTGATGTTACCATTTTCGAATCGGCTATTCTCAGACACAACAAGCTCAATTAACAAATTCTACGTAGGCAGCATTTTCAAACGTGTTTTCCTCCAGTATCTGGACAAGTTTAGAGATTGGGGTATCTGGACGTGTCATCTTTCCATCAGCTCTTAATCCTGAAATAGAAGTAGCCTTATCTATTTGATTTCACATCACACTATTAGTTTAGAGTTTTATTTAACTCACAATAAATCATAATTGACAATCAACATTTACTAAATGACTATACACATGCACATTCAGATATAGAGACACGTTATTATTTGTTCTCAATCCATGTTTAGTGATCTGATGTATTTCATTTTGAAGTGTTAATGAAAAAATGTATCCAACCCATTTGACACAAAACTAAACTTGAACATCTAGAAAATGGACCAAAAATAGACTGTCGTAATATATTAAATGCATTAAAAGTTGAAGTAGCAAGTTCATATATTGGTTCCAAACTACATGGTGTAATTAAGTTTAACATTGACGAATCAAAACTGCATCAGGATTCAAATACTATATATCACAGAAATGTATATCTTAGTACTTGTATTGTTACTACTCAAAACAACCTTCAAAAGAAACCTTTACATTTCTTTACATATGAACCAGTATTACTTTGAGCACACGTACCTTTTAATCTTTCAAGAAAAGACTTATTCAAACACAATCTTTCAATTGTTTTGCCATATCTGTGTCTGATGCACCTGGGGCGAACGTCAGTATCCTCAGAGACGGCTCCTCTACGGCCAGTACACGCATATACATGTCACGGGCAGCCTTACCTAGTAAAAGGGACAAATATGAAACGTTAACAAGTAATAAAAACAAAGTAATACACATTTACAACTGTCAATAACGTTATAAAGGTCTTAGAAAAATCCTACAATAAAAGGCTACAACCTGGAATCGTAAAAACAACTTCACGAAATACTTACATTTTATTTATTTAGTTAATTATTACATTCCAAATGCAGCATAAAGTGTATGTAAGAATCATCAAGGTTAATATCTAAATTCTCTCTTGCCAAACTAGCGTGAAACAAATTGTATCAAACCGGAAGTTGAAATTGCTATGAATGGTATTATTTCTTCGTCATAAGTGAAACGTCATCACATATGTATGTTGTCAATTAATGCCAAATCATATAAGCAAGACAAATAACTGCTAAAGTTAGGAAATGCATCAGCTAAGGAATTATGATCACTTAACATGTTTTTCCATTGGTCAATTCGAATGAAATGAATATAATGATCCTTTAACCAATGTGATAAGCTAAATCGATGACATTAATTGTTTTAAAATATGTCATATTATTTCGGGTGACTTAACGATGGTAGGTTACCTGCACTGTACAGATGAAATGATGCCAAGGGATCGTAAGTAGCTGATGACGTCATATTGACGACAACACGAGACTTTGTAGAATTGGAGAAAGTCTGAAAGAAGCTCGTATTAAGTAGGATCATCCCGGTTAGGTTTATGTCGAAGTACTTCCGGACTGACGTGGAGTCGGCAAGTTCCAATGATCTCTTTGATACATCACCGATAGTAGCACAGTTGTGAACGATCATGTATTGCTCAAAGTCATCTTGCGATATCTCATTTTCCAATAAAAGTTGATTGAATATGTCTTTGAAATAATCTGTGTTTTCTAAGTTTCCTTGGTCATAATTTCTCACCAAAACTTTGATATTGGGCGCAACAGACATCACTTCAAACTTGACACTCCCCAAAGCTTGACTATTCCTGGCCAAGAGAACTATGACGGAGTTAGAGGGAAGCTTGCCACTAAACTGTAGTGCTATAGATCTCCCCAGTCCTCTGCTGGCCCCGGTTATGGCTACAAAGGTTTTCTTTAGAAATATGTTCGTGTGATCCGCCATACTGCTGAACAAGTCACCGCCTTACCTGTAAGCTGTTAGTGACCGACATAGTGAGGTTGTATCGCATAACAGTACATAGTATCCGTGATGTTATCAAGGTGAGTAACCCTTGCAGGGTCAGGATGTGTTGGTTGTGTCATTGAAAATTGATAACCTCTCTTATCAATATCACGTGACATATATTTATGATTCATCATTCTCTATTCATGAATCATTAATGAAGTGAATATGATGAATTAAAACAATTCCCGTTAGTAAAGTGAATTATAGTAAAGTTGTATCGTATAACAATATATATTATCCGTAAGGTTTTTAAGGTTATCAACCCACGCAGGGTCAGGATGTGGTGGTTGTGTTAGAACTGCTCTTGGTTTTGGTTACTGTTATTTTATTCATCGAGTGTATGGAAAGCTTTGTAAAAACAAAAGAACCCTGCAACATGTACAAAGTACAAGTTACAGTCATAGCTATAAAATAGACAGACATAATCACATTTAACGTTTACAAATGCAAGGGAAATAACTCTTACATGGTTACATAACCTTTACCTTACAAATCACATTTACAACTTTTACGAAATACAATCAAACTCAAGCTTTGACTCAACGCAAAATTACTGGACAATATACTAATTCACAGATAGCAGTCTAGCGACATATACATTTTACATAAAGAAACGCTATAACATACCTGAGTTTGGCACTAGGCATTGGCTAAAACATGTATGTACGATGCCTTCTTAAATCATATGCGATATACTGTAATTTAAATAAAAGCAATCTAAACACATTTATCGAACCTTGGTCAAATGAGCACAACGTATTAACGCCTCTTACAAAAAACAAACTACCTGACCTTCATTATTACGTTTTAATATAAAAAATACACTAATCATATATGATTTCTTATTAAACAAATCATAAATCATCTATACTTAGATTAGATCCAAATAAAATTATCACTATTATACAACACATAATACATATACATTGGGTATTACACAAAGACAATGAAACACATTACATCTCTCCGTCCGTCACCTATGAGTCCTCAAAAGGTACTAGCGTGCATTATTAGCCCTAAAAAAACGTGCCAAAACTGACAAACCAGAACGAAGCAATGAAAACGCATACACAACTTGACGTAACACTACTGATCAATGAACAACTGTATGGTATACAAACGTATCAACATACGTAAAGTGCAAATTACCACAATACACATGTAGACATAATATCACAGCATAGAATACAACACGCGGACGCGGTAGTTTCATTACTCTGAGTACGAAATATTTGCATGGACAATCGGAGCGCTATGGACGGACTTGGAAAACGAACATACATAAAAACAAAGACATAAATTGAAAAAGAAAATGATAATTATCTCTTATCAACATCACGTGACAGATATTGATTGTTCGTAATTTGTTATTCATCAATCACTAAGGTTGTGAGTATAATGAATACAAAAAAGCCATCTCCGTTAGAAAAGTGAATTATCAAAAAACGTAGAACAAGAAAGTTGTATGTTTACTGTGTCGATGCTAATTGGAAGGAAATCTTTCCAGGACAAAGTTACCATGTGTATTTTTGATTTGAGAAAGATTAATAACAGAAAGGAAAATGTTATCTATTTAAAAAAAAATTGTCACATTTATACTGGCCCCGATAACATTATTTAAAACATGTATAACATCTAAAATATAACGACTTCATAGCTTTGTAAAATTGTCCCTGGGTATTGGCCTGCCATGGCTTAATGGCATTAATCATTAGCCATTGAAGAGGCTCAGGAATGAGAAATCGACGTCAGCATCCTGAAACGTTGGACCAGTTTAGAACGGCCTTACAGGAAGAGTGAAGATCTCGATGAGGTCTTTGAATCGAATCATTGCTTCCATGCGACCTCGTTGTCAGGCTGTGGTCGACACAAGGGGTTGTTTTCCACGCGATGTTAATTCTGTGATTTGTACCTACTCTGGATAAACAGTAGTGACGTCATTTCATAGAGCATTTTTAATGAAAATGAAGTCAATGTATTGATACAACATATTTCTATCAAGTTTGACATTGTTAATTTACAAAATGTTTAATACATTAATGACATATTATCAATACAATAATCTAGCGTCTTTTTCGGTGCCAGTATATATCGATAAATTTATAAAATAAGATGGATACTATTCTACATTTAACTCTGACGTATCTTATATTTTACAAGTAAATATAAATCAGTGTAACGTATAAACCGTTTGGGTCGGATAATGGAAAATCCTGAAAAAATAAATAGTGAAACAACCTAAAAAGTATACAATGTAATTTTGGTGTATGCACTGGTCATTATAATACACTATATTGTATCTTATCGTTTACTGTATACGTGTACGATGAACTAACATTACTTTGGCAAAGTTGTATGGTCAATCATTATTTGCTGTATGTCTCATATTATCGTTGCTTCCTGTGATTGCTGCGTACAGTTCAGTCCAATTTACTCTTATTATACACAGTGTAAATTATGGTTGTGGAATGACTAATTCTTTCAGACTTTTCTCCTTTCAGTCATTACATTCAGCAGGATGCTCACGTAAATAAGGTATCGGTGTAAACATTGATAATATGTAAGCCAGCTTTATATGTCAATAATATCATTGATACTCTCGCACAGATTTACACTGGTATCATTTCTTCTTTTCTGAAATATTCTGGTGGTTTTTAATTGAACTTATTGCCTTTTCTTTAGGGATTCACTTTGTCGGGATCTTGAATAAATAAATCAGTTCTTATGTTCGTAAGATAATTTTTCTTTATATACAGTAGCAATATTACGAGTGGAATGTAATTTGATTCGTGAAGCCATTCATGAATACATATGTTTTATACAGACACTCCAATGCGATGTACAGTGTTACATTGGATTGACAGCGTGTTAATTGTCTTAAACATACTCATGAATTTAGTCATATTCATAATATACAAAATTGAATTTAAGCAGCACATTTTCTTTTTTATACAAAAAGTGAAGTAATCTGAATATGTTGTACTTAAATGACAAGAAAAAATAATTATATTCAAAATGTATTCCAAAAAGAGAGTAAAATTTAACATTTTAATGCGCAATTAAAATTTAAACTAACAAAAAAAGGCGACTCTTACTAGCGGTTTTGTAGTTAGCACACTTATATCTGCGCAGTTGGTACACAGGCCTCTTGTCAGCTGGTAAACTACAGTTGTGACATCGCACAACGTTCCACGATGCGCGGTTTGTGCGTGATGTGCGCACGGTATGTGAACGATGTGTGCGCGATGTGCGAACGATAACAATCTGGAAGATTAGTGCAATTGATAAATCGGACAGTTTTGCGCACCATGTGTGGACGATATGCGGACGGTGGGCAAAAGCTGTTGTTGTTGCGTTGTGCGGTCACACAACTGTAGCTTGTCTGTTGGTTCACTGGCCTCTGATCAGTTGGTACACATTTGTCTGTTTAGTTGGTACACCAACCACTGAGTTGCGTACACACAACTCTGGCTAGTTGGTACACTCGCCTCTGGTCTGTTCTAAAAAGTAGCTTCTGGTCAACTGGTTTTACTGGTTTCTGGTTAGCTAGAACATAAGCTTCTAGTCAGTTGGTACACTAGCGTCTGGTCGTTGGTACATTTCGCAAAGATCAAATGCAATACTGAACATAGTATACGTTTTGGTTGAGAATTAAATCAATTACAAAAAAATAACTAGTTGGTAAATAAAATTATAGAATGTTTAGGTTTAGATTATGTATACAGGGGCTTTCAACTCATCTAGATTTCTCAAATAGGACCAAACCGCAGACTTACGTTTACTATATCCTACCCAAAAACAACACGATGGTCCTTACATTGTATAACCCTATTTATTGTACAATCATATATACTAATTCAAACATTTGTCTACTCGTTTCTAGCACACAAAAGACAGGAAATATTTTTGCAAACATAGTAACGTGCTGTTTATTTGACCAGCGGTATCAGTAAAATGAATCGGAACACTTTTTCTACAGCTATCCTTCAACACTTTAAATTACTGATCTGATTCACTCCTATGTTGAGCTCTAAATATCCTGATATTTACTTACAATATGACATTGAAGCAACAAGAGGATACACAAGGACAAACAATATTGAAATTCAAATTAAAACTCGATGAAATCGATGACATCCATGACTATTTGGGGTTTATAACTGTTGTTTTACTGTTTCCTCACATAAAACATATCACGTTTATTTTTCTGTGAATTTGACAAGCATCTTCATAGGTTATATGTTGTGTCAGGATTTAATGGAAAGATGCATTGTATTTTAACAATAAATTACTTGACCCAAGAAGATATATATTTCAGATAGAAAAAACGTGAATTCGTCATTAGTATCCAATTTCTACCTGATAGCATAAAAAGTATCAAAACAAATCTAAGACATGTCATTATTATATAAATATACCATTCATGTGACATTGATATCCGACTAATAAATGTATTATTTATAATATAATTCCGGAAGTCAACATGGCGGCTAAAACGAACCGTACGCGGTCACTATTTTGCACAGTCACACACATTGTCACTCGTGGCTAAGGCGTTCGGAATCTCCCTTCCAATGACTCAATGTAATATCGAATGTGACAGATTGAAATTACCTGTTTATCGCAACCAATTAGATTGCAGGATTTTCACTAGAGGTATAATAACCTGAACTGTTGGTGACACGCACATTTTATCATTAGTATGATGACTACAGCTGTTGAGACCTGTACCTGAATACTGTAAGGATGTTTATCAGTCTGACGTAGAGTATCTATATCCAAGATCAAAAGAAAACCTGAGGATTGGTTATAGACTTGTTGGTGTAAAGTAATGTGACTGTACATTGTACACCAGGTAAAAGATAATTTATATCCATAGAAAAAAAGATACGAATTTTACTAAACAATTTACCTTGCATGTTACCTGTTGCATTAAAGTGTCTCATTTGTGTAACCTTGCTGTAGCATGGCTTCTAGGGTTAGGATGCCTCAATAATAACAGAATACATGCAAGCTGATGCAGATTAAGATATGTTTATTTCATTGCCCTTTCTGTAATAAAACAAATACACACTGAACAAAGGTGTACCTTGGATATTGCGTAACAGATTCTTACTTGTGTTGTACTAAATGAGTCCATAGTCCTCTACTCACTAGTATCTGTAACAAAGATAACAAAATTTGATGCTTAAACAAAATGATGTTAAAATGTACCCTAAAGGTCCGTATAATGTGATAATTTTGACATTTTTGTATGTTTTCAGTCGATGTTTTCTTCAACACGCAGATTTAAAATATTTTTTCACTCTCTATGTAAACGGCATTTTCAAATTTGTTTTCCTCCAGAATTTGGACAAGCTTAGCGACTGGGGTATCTGGAAGCGTCATCTTTCCATTAGCACGAGTTTCTGAAAATAAGTAATTGGCTTTATAAATATTAATTGACCTCAGTTTTTACTGTAGGCTACGCATTCATCTAACACACTGTGCACGTTTAAGCCGATGAAACTTGACTCAAAAGTATACAAATGGCAAACCATATATTCAAATAAAGAAGTAAATACAATTACGATTAACACAATGAATCATTAAATCAGTTGAATCATGCGAGACAACAGTTATTGAACCGCATGAGAGTAAAATACTACATATCACTTAAATGAACGTCTTACTACTGACATTGTTTACAAGGGAGAACGAACTCCAAAGAATTCCCAACCCTTTCTGTACATGGGTAATACTATGAAACACTTACTTTTCAACCTATCTACAATAGTCTTATTACAAGACAATCGTTCAGCTTGTTTTGACATTTCGGTGTCGGCTGAACCCGGTGCGAACGTCAGTATCCTCAGAGATGGTTCCTCTACAGCCAATACACGCATATACATGTCACGGGCAGCCTTACCTATAGGTAGGAATAAATAAAATTTACAAACATCGTAATTAAATATCAAACTATAAAGTTAAAAAACAAAGTAATTGTCAAGAACGTCACAATAATAAAAATACTACCTTCAACGGGAACAACAATGTCACAACATTGTACCATTTTACTGATTAAGTTAGTAATTGAAATCCCATGAAAACATTCATGTAACTGGTACGATTCTAAAGGTTGAGATCGAAGACCATTTTTCTCAACACTAGTCCTTCCTAATCAAACTGCATGTAACCAGAAAGAAATCTGTTATACATTATATAAGTCGATGATTTAGAATATAAGTCGGAGAAATCCATATTTGATAAATGTATCAAAAATAATAAACGTGATACAATATACAAATATGTCAATGATAAAGGCAAATGTTATGAAAATATTAATTGATTTACTTAATTATAGCAATAACTGAGTGAAATATGACATGGTTTTTCAAGTGTTTTGAATGTCGTATTAAACCTGCGCAGTAAAGATGAATTGATGCCGTGGGAGTTGAGGTGTGTGCTGACGTCATATTGACGACGACACGAGACTTTGTAGAATCGGAGAATGTCTGGAAGAAACTCGAGTTAAGAAGGATCATCCCGGTCAGGTTGATGTCGAAGTACTTCCGAACTGACGTGGAATCGGAAAGTTCCAGCGATTTCTTTGACACATCACAAAGGGTAGCACAATTGTGTATGACCATATATTGCTCAAAGTCATTTTGTGAAAAATCGTTTTCTTGTAAAAGTCTTGTAAATATGCCTTTGAAATAATATTTGTCTTCCAAGTTTCCCTGGTCAAAATGCCGCACCAAAACGTTGATATTCGGAGCAACAGATAACACTTCTGACTTGACGCTTTCCAAAGGCAAAATATCCATGAGAACCATGACGGAGTTAGGGGGAAACTTGGCCCCAAACTGAAGTGCTATTGATCTCCCCAGTCCTCTGCTGGCGCCGGTAATGGCTACAAAGGTTTTCTTTAGAAATATGTTCGGGTGTTCCGCCATTCTGCTGTTGAAGTTACCACCTAACGTATAATTATGTAGCCAGTGACTGATATAACACGACTGTATTACGTAGTCAAAGTCCGTCTTATATCAGCCATTATCTATCATGGTTTAGCATAAATTTAACTCCCTGGATGATTGCTGAATAGATGGTCAAGGCTGTTTTCCATCCCGTCCTACTTTTTGGACGCGTTCAGAGCTAATCTAGATTTATTGTTCGTTGTTTGCTATCAGGAATGTTATATGCAGATGTACTTATATAAACAATCAATATATACATATATAGAATAAGTAGGTAGAATAGCAAATGTGTTGATGCTAATTTGGGTAAAAGAGGAAATCTTTCCAGCACAAACCGCCCTTTGTACTATATACCTCTATTAGGTAAACTGAAACATTTTATATCATTTCTTCTTTTTGATGATTCAGAACAAGGATCCGTCGTCAAAATAGAAATATTTTAGAAGAACTTGATAATAAATTGACAAAAGTCTATTAAGCACCTTTATATATCTGATTGAATTCAAACTTTACATTTGCAGAATATTATTATTTTAACAGTAGATCTGTTTTCTGCACCCTTATGTTTGTCTATGCATAATCAAGCCTTGATAAAGAGCGTTTTATCTGTTAAAATACTGACGTCTACCTTTGACTTTAATACCCCTAAATGTTACTTTGTATCTAGAGAGTGCGTTAAGGCCCTACATCCTACAAGGTGTGCTAAAATAGGTAAAATATCAGTTTCAAATCATAATAGCTTGACACCTGGCGATGTACCAACTATTTCAAATGTTTGAGTTCGTGATATCTGAAAATTATTACATTAAAACCGCAAAATGTGAGTATTCTCGGATTGCAGGTAGAGTTCATCAGAAAAAAATAGTCACCTTTCACAAGTTCAAGCTTTTATTAATATTTTCTTTTTTTCCTAGAGGAAATTAGAAATGTCGATGTGCAATTACGATTCTCTGTTTTACTTATAGGTATATCAGCACAATATTCATCTTTACAATATAAAATGATGACGAAAAAATGTCCCATTTAATAAACCACAAATCATTACTGTTGATAATATGTTTCGTAAGTTTCAATTAATAGTTACAATGACATTAATGCAATTATTTTTTGTTTATATTTAAGTATAAAAAAAAAATCGAATCGTTCGAACCGGATTCAGGTTCATTCTGGTTCTAATTCAGACAAAAAATACCCTACTGTTTAATATATATATATACTTCCTAAAATGTAGCAATATATGTACACGCATATTCGTTGAAAACAAAAGAAGCGTTTCCTTTTTCATTACATTTGAGGTATCCCATTGACAAATAGGAAATTTTGATATTGAATTTTAACCTAAAATGAAATTCGGAATAAGGTTTATCAGTTTGGTATGGATACGTCTGTTTCCTTTGTCTCTATGATTTTTGAATTTACTGATTCGGCACACTGTAGCTTAATGAATTGTTTTCGTCGGTTTAGAGTCAAGACACCGGTCATATAAAGTGTTTACACTCTTTGTTTGACCAAGGAAACACAAGTTTTCGAATGCTCGCAAAATAAGTTCTCAATTCCTGTTCATGCTTAGTCTTTACTAGTACGAGAACCTATTGGAAATCAGTCATTGTTTGTTACTGTATTCAATATGTAGATTAAGCAGAGGTTGAACATCCACTGGATATGATTTGCTAGTGTTCGGGGCCGCTTAATTTCTATGAAAACATAATTAATACATTGTACGTCCTTTGTATGCCATTGTTTAGCTAACGACATTGATACTTCATTGTAATAATGCTTACTGTTTCATTTGATAGTGATATGATAATTGCATCCACGGTTAACTGGTTCACTGACTACTGGTAAGTTGGTACACTATCGCCGCGTCAGTAGGTAAACTAGTTTCAGGTCAAATTGTAAACAAGCTTCTTGGCAGTTGGTACACTAACCTCTGGTCAGTTGGTATACTAGATTCTGGTCAGTTGGTACAGTAATTGCTGGTAAGGTGGTACACTTACTTCCTGTCAGTTGGTAAACTAACTTCTCGTCAGTTGGAACACTTGCTTCTAGTCAATTGGTCAACTATCATCTGGTAAGTTGGTTCACTAACTTCTTAGCAGTTACTTACTTACTTTTGTTTGTCAGTCGGTAAACTAACTTCCATTGATTCAATGTTCAAGCAAATGTGACAGACATATTTTGAAAGATTTTGGCACAGCCTGAGTATATTAAGTCGTAAGTTGATGGCAGATACATATGCCAATTTATTTTACATACAATTACAACAGCTGCACAATGAGGTTCAGCTTTTTCCTAGTGCCTATTCAAGAGTAGGGAGTGAGTTTGATTTGGTGTCGACTCAAATCCTGTTGCCTTGCTTTTGATATAAGGGAAGATTTTGTACTTTTGTGCTCACGCTGGTTTTTTTTCTGTAATTTACTTTAAAACGGGCTTAAGCTACTCTATAGTGTTTTCAGTAGGTTCTGAAAACCAGTTTAATGGCCCAAATAGTATTACATATAGTCTTACAAATGTATACTCAATCTCCTTCATCCTTATACTGATGGTTGTCATTTAATATATAGCACATTTTATACATTGTATTCATTTTCAGAGAGGAATTTGTGTTTTCAGTTCTACTGTGTGTATGTTTGTCTTTGTTTGATCAAGTCTTTGTTAAAAGGGCGTTTTATCAGTAAAAAATATCGAAGTCCTTTGGTGCATGTGCTGCTTGATTGTGTTCCTGACTATGGTCACCTAAATTCTATGTACAGTGTGCCCTTAAGACCAACATTCAACGAGATGTGATAAAAAAGGTCAGCCTGCAGTTACAAACGACTACTGCGTGACATCTGGCGGTAAATATACAAATTCATGCGTATCAGTAAACAAGTTCATAAAAATGTGGTCACTCGAAGGTTAATATACATATATATTTATTTTTTTCAAAAAAGGAAAATAGGAATATCGATATATTTGTACAATAAGGGGATAACCCTACTGCCGGTAAAACTCAATTTGCGACAGTATAATCACGGTATACCGCCGCATATTTTAAAATACAGTGCGGTTTTCCCCATTCTAATTCATATCGTCCAAAACCAACAGCAAAAACGACGATTTTAAGATATTTTAAGTTTTTTCTTCAAATTCTGGTTCTCTCTACTCTGGAGTGGTGACGTCAGAAATATTCAAATTGAGGCGGAATTACGTCAGTCGGGGTCATCGGCGTCATTAACAATCGCCATCCGGGCTTCCTATGCAAATGAATACAATGTATATTCATTGCCTTAACTGCCTTTAGAGAAATTACATTATCAAGGTAATCACTATCGTTTTCGGAAAAAGCTACTATGTGGAAGTTACAACTCCATTGCATATCTTTATTAAGAGGTGTTAACATGCACACTTCAAGTAAGTCATATCCCGTAGAAACAGTGTGTTCACCTTCAACTTGAATAAGGCTACTAAACTTAAATACAACAACAAAATAACGATTGATTCCCCGCAGAATCTCTCGTTAGGTTAAAATTCAATATCAAAATTAGTTTGGATACCATTGAATTGGAAAAGGCATCCCAACTGAATAATTATTTATTGCAGGTACAATTCTGAACATATCTGACATTTTGGGGTAGAATTTCTATTAAAACTAACGTATCCTTTGAATCAAATTTATGTCATTATTATTCATATATAATCTGATATGCATCATAATAATAATTATAATTATAATTCGAGGTTCTTATATACCGCTTTATCAGAACCTAGTTCGTAGGTCGTCTCAAAGCGGTTCACAAATTATTATCCGTGGTTATAGGGCCTTTGCAACCAGCCAATA